>JAUTBV010104335.1:0-15279 GCA_032361325.1 Lepetodrilus fucensis | reverse complement strand
AGCTTTCTACACTATAATATCGTATCGTGTATCGTATCGTGACCTGTGAATCGCAATATGTATCGTATCGTAAGAAAGTGTATCATTGCAGGCCTAGATAGCTAAGAACTAGTCCAAAACAACCTTAAACATCTGTGATATTATGCCTTTAATAACACCAGAATACAGACATTGCTCAGATTTGAATCCACAATTATTTTCAAAATATTGTTTATCAATAGCAGTAATTTGTATAACTTGTACATTTTTTTATACCCATATACTGGTAGTAATAACCGATCAAATGGCTATTTGTACATGTACATGTATTAGCAATTTTGTATAAATATTTACCTGCTGGTCATACAAGTTCTTTTGCATTTATATATGCCTCCATGTTCATTTTCAATGATAGTTTATAGGACTTGTTCGATCACCATTTATTATTATATTTTCTAAAGATAGGTAGGTACCCTGTCGAAGGAATCTAGATTAGAAAATGTTGCAAGTGAACATGTATTTTTATTTTAAATGAAAAAAAATAACAAATGCAGATAAATAGTATAGAAAAGTGTGCTACAATTTTAGTCCAAGTCAAAAGAGCAACACTTCATGACATGTGCAGTATTTGTACTAAGCATTCAATAAGACTAAAGGTCACGTGGGAAGGTAAAAGATCTCTAAGAAATAACATAAGGCAAACCAAGGCAAAACTTACAGGCAAAGTCTTGGAGAAATTGAGATGTGCATAGATAACGACACCGATATCTTTATGATCAGCCTCCATTGCTATGGAGAGAGCTGTACTGCCGTCCTGTCAACATAACACAATAACATCTAGCTAAAACCAAGGAAAGTAAACACAGGAGAAAATAATAAACATAAACAAAATAAATGAAAATGAAGGACTATACTCTAGTAGTTGGGACAGCAATGCAGCTCACATGGTTACGTCCATGATTTTGGTGAGATGTGTCACACCAGTACTCATAACATGTATTTCTTTTCAAAATGTTAATTATTTTTTAAATTATTAAACAAATATATTTTATAAATATTTTGTAAAAATATTAGCAAAACTATTGTAAAAATATTTATGAAATGATATGACAGTCCAATGACACTGCATGTCAAACGACTTCCAGAATGTTATTTATGACACCCATTATTTGAATTGAACAAACCGTGAGCTGCAATACTTTGTCAAATTAAAGTATCAGAGGTTAGCAGGTCATAGAAAAAAGTTCATTAGTCCTTAGGACGACATGAACCAATATTTAGTAACGACATCGTGCAATTTACTTAAATCCTAAATCCAGAAAAAAATTGAAAGTACATAACATAATCTTCCAATTTAGTTCCTTTGACAATAAGAAAGTGCACATAAAGATTTGCCGATACCAAAACCAATGCTAAATCTGCATACATACATATCATGAATATAAAGAAACATTTGAGGCATTCAATAGTAACAGGTGCAGGTTCTCTAGCTACAACTGAAGTAACAGCCATAGTTAACCCTCTCCATGTTTGATTTGGCATGGGCGATGCTCTTTAGGGCATATCTGGTTGCCTTTAGCATGGAGAGAGTTAACAGTGGCATGGGGACTAGCAACTGAAATACAGTACACCAGGCTTGTAGTGCTGACAACGACGTCTTTACCTCACTGTCTGGGAGCAGACGGCGGAAGGCGACTATAGTACGCCATTGTAATAATGGAGTCTGGGCCGATCTGAATGTTCAGTAATAATAACAATAATAATAATAATAATAATTGGTATAGTAGAAGATTAAAGGAATAATATAAAGAGTTAAATGAGTGAGTGAATATATGGAGTTTAATGTCGCTGCAGGAATCTTTCACCCATTTGCGAAGGGAGTGAATTAATGTTTTACATCAAAGAATCTTTCACTCATATGAGACGAAAAATAATTAAATACAGTATATTGTCCTATAAAATATATTGTTTCACTTTGTAAATTTGTAAATCGTTGGGATGTATGTATTCTAACTGTAGCAGCATCTATATTGTCAGACAGGGGTAAAAATCATCAACATTTGCTGAACAAATTATTTTCCAAATTAAAGAAATAATTAATGCTTTACATCGCAGTGCGAATATTTCACTCATAGGCGACTACATCAGAATAAATCAGGAATCTTCTATTAGTTTTCGATAAAATCTGCTTTACAATCTATCCCGATAATTCAGCAAATATTTAACAAACAATAGGGGGGAAATAATTTTTCTAAGGGTTTAAGATACTGTATTAATGGACGTCGGCGTTGATGCTTACGTTATCTGTGAGGCTGGCGTCTGTGCCTGGGTGAGCCAGAAGAAGTTTGACGATCTCGCTGTGCCCGTGTTCACAGGCGCACATGATGGCTGTGGAACCGTCATCGTCACGGGCATTGACTGCGGCGCCACACTGCAGCAGTAGTTCCACCATGTTGGTCCTACCATGGCTGACTGCCAGCATCAACGCTGTCTGACCCGCCTGGAGGACAAACAAAGGGAGGTAATACATTAGAGACCGTCAGACAACCCACAAATAAAAACAAAACAAAATTGCAGAATCTTTAAATTTGTTCTTGTTAAAGAAATCTGAAATAATAAATAATCATTTATAAAAATACTATTTTGTAACAATTAATTAAAAAAATGTTTAAAAAATAATATGAAAAGAATTTAACTGAAATATTTTTGCCAAGGACACTTGAAAACCATATTGAATCCACTCAGCATTACATATTTTGTAGAATATCAAGTGCAAAATACATTTTTCAAAAATGCTTAAAAGAATATTAAAATATGAAAAGAAATGGAATAAAATATTTTGGTCAAAGAAACTTGAAAACCACCATTAATCCAGTAAGAATTATATATATATCATAGAGTGTGTCCATCACACATATAATCAAGAGCAAAATGGTTGATACTCTACTCTAAAATTATTCGCAATAAAGTCATGGGAATTCACGCCACTTACTTGTGAAGACTTGAGGTTGACATCTCCCTGCATGAAGAGTCTCCTGAGAGTGTTGATCTGTGTCTGGGTCTGAACGTACGCCAGAGATCCCAGCATGATGGGCGTGTACCCGGCCTTGTTCTGCTTGTTGACGTCCACCACCCCCGAGTCCAGGAACAGACCAATCACCTCGCAGTTACAGTTAGACACAGCGTAGTGGATGGCTGTGTTACCCTGGAAACAGAATATTTGAAAATAATATAGCTTCAAAGTAGTGATAGAAACTAACTTTAAAACTTACTATCCCAAATACCAGTAGTGATACAAATAACACATGTCATGAATTTCTACTAACCCTTAGGATACCTTTAGCATTGGGAGAAATGATCTGGGCTAGCGGTTTAGTGTTAATTTTGATCCTTGGCTTGTATTAATTTAACAAAGAGGTATCAGACAAGGAAGTACATGGGCAAATGTTACTGTATAGATCCTACCATGTCAATACACCCACTGCCAATACTCATATCTGTGTGTACCTTATAGATTTGTGCAGTTATTTAGCTATTCAAATATTTTATTATGAACAACAAGTCTCAGTAGTGGAAGTATTTTCATTTGCTATTTTCATAAAAGCGGCACGTTTCTTGTTGCTCACGTTTGTGTCGGACATGTTGACGATGTACTCGAGGAGCTTCTTGGAGATCTCGTTGAAGGACGACATGTAGTCCTCCACCTGGTACGGGTCTGACAGCTTCTGACTGGAGATCTGGAACCACTCTTTCTGGATCACGTTCAGGTTCGTGTTCTGAAACAGAGTTATCTCCCTTTAGCAACAGGCTCCGAGGTCACGAAAAATTCTCAAATTTTGTATGGTGATTTGTAAACAAAACTTTGAGTTGAACAAGTAATCGTGCTCAAAAAGGTTTCATAATCTCTAGGGTAGGTATGCAATTTTATGATAGCTATCCTCGAGACATGTTAGTTATCTGTGTGGTATGCTAGGGATACAAAATCTACCAGTTGTCATACTCAATACTGTAAATCAGGAACTTAATGCGTCACTAATTTAATGCGACTTCTAGATTTTCGACGTAAATGAGACACCAATAAAATGCGAATGGCCGTGTCTCCATATATGTTTCTTTCCCAGTCTTACCTTTAATGCACAGCAATTAAATGCGACAATAGGTAGGTATGTGAAAAGATGGGAGTAAAGCTTGTCCAGGGCCAGTTGCAAAAGTAAGGCGGCAGTGGACATGTGTTTTAGAGGATGACAGTGGCAGGAAGGGACACACAACAGTATTCAGAATGTTAACACACCAGCTGTGAGGTCCTGATGGAGGTGGAGTCAACAAGGTAGTTGGCCAGAACATCACATGCCTTCCTGACATCCTTGCTCAACTCAAATCTGGAAATACACACATAAACACACTTCACTTCACTGGTCCACGAAGCCATTGCAGCTCAATATTAGGGATAGAATACAGTCATTGTCATGCATTAATAGATATATTATTATTGATGTCATTCAATCAAATGTCCTAAACATTAGCGTGAGAACAATTGAATATGTCTCAATCAACATGTTAATTTGAGTATTCTCATGTATCGATAATACAAGTTGTTGCTACAAATTACACCATTACAGTCTACCTTTAACAACGTTTACATTCATCAGCCACAATAAACAAATGATTTTAAATTGTTTAATGATCTTCCTACTGAAATCAACTAAAGATGTAATAAAACAGTGAATTTGCTCAATCCAGCAAGGACAGGATCTAGCGACACTTACGTTTCCCGGATATTCTGATCAAACATCTGCGCACCAGGCAGACCCTTGGCGATGGCCTCGTCGTCTCGGCACTGGTACACGATGCTCCCCTGGCGGCCATCGTACGACCCCTCCTCGTAGCTGCTGTCCGAGTCATTTCCCTCGTTCTCGGACTCCTCCGAGTGATCCGTGTCTGTCCTGAGAAAACAAAATACATCATCGTGAGAATTACTGCAGCCATAGAATCGGGGGGAGCTGTTGTTTTACGCCACAGCAGGAATCTTTCACCAATATGCGATGAGTAATCAGAAAATTAGTGGATTATCTGTGTACAGTATACATGCAATTGTCTCCTTTGGTTTGCTAGTATTATTTGGGCTAGTTTTTGCTAATTCTTGCATCTCCGTACAATTTCCATTTTCATTTATATAAAATTGGAGTTTAGCATGCTTAGAGCTACTTTCAAGATGAGTTAAGGCATAATTAGTATTTTTTTTATTAGAAAATAACTGGACTCCATATAACTCCAGCAAAATCATACAGAAACGAAACCGACTATTTCATGTAAACAAAATAAAAACACCAACACTTTTAATGTTCATAGTGAATGAAGCAGTTGTAAAATATCTTAAAATACATTCTCCCTAATGGAAGAAACTTAACAGCACCTCGAGTTCAGACAGGACAAAGTTAATTAATGTACTAGTATATGAACCAGAATGAATTACCAGTACATCTAAAATCTGAATTCATCATAATATTCAGTATTCAAGGTTTGAAGAATCTACATTTCTGATTAAATGTGTCTTTGTCAATTCGTATTGGTAACTGATATTGGATTCTCTATGCACTGAAATGATCAACCGAAACTAATGGCCTGTACATGCATCACTCACTGTAGTTCTACTTCCAGAATACATAATATTTGCAACCAACAGCTGAAACAGCACCCCAATTGGCCAATTCCATCCAGCACACAAAATATATATATCAATAATTACTCTGAGCTGTAAATCAGCCAGATCTTATCCATCAATATCACTTTCCTTAATTAGTCTGCTGAATTAAGTCATTTCCTGCTACACCAGATCTGTTCAATTATACTTCAGAGTATTGCCAATAGCCAGGTGTGAGACTCAATTAGTTGTTACACAATAGGACATTACGCCTGCTGCTTGGAGGAAATAGTCGCACAGAGTAATACTAGTAGCTGTTGCCTGAGCAGCCACAGTATGGGAGGTGAATCATATGCATAGTCTTTTCACTGAATTAAAATGAAATCAGTAATGTGTATTGATTTATACATGGATTCTGAACAGTGATTGGATGAGTTTGATTTCGTGTAAGACAGGAACCAAACAAAACTCAGCTAGTCAATACAATTAATTCAACAATAACGAGGGTCTAGTTACTTTAGGAATGATGGTATTGCAGATTTTCAACATTTTAATTATCTCAATGCTAAAGGCAACTGTAGATGCATTAGAGCAGTGTCCGTGCTAGACAATTCAGTGGTACCAATCCAGCAGGGAAAGGGTTAAATGATACCTGCATTTATCAAGTACATCTAATGTCTCAAATAATCAGATTGGTATTTTTGTTTACTAATGTCTTTAAAGCAACTCCAACCCCAAAATTAAAAAAATAATAATAATAAAATAACAACTACTAATATCTCAATATTAATTAACGGCCTACAAATGAAGAAGAATCACAAGAATTGCATAGGTTGATCTGTCAGACACATAATGGAGCGCGTACACTTGCTCGTAGCGGTGCCTCCGTATAACAAATTAACTTCCACTTGAGTGGACAGATCTGCTAAGCTAAGCATTTAACACAGGTTAATCCAGTGAAGCGACCCTTGAGAGTCCTCAACACAGGTATGTATTACACGGCCAGTGCCCTTTGATCTTCAGGCTTGAGGTGGTTAACAGGTAATACGGGCAACACGATTCCAGCATGTGATATGATGTGTGTATATATAACGTAGAGTAACAGCAATGTATCTTCTCACTTCTGGGTTTGTAGTCTCATTGACTGGTTGAAATGAGTTTGGAGCTTCTTTCAAGATTATTTCACTCATATCATGGCTGGCATGTTTCGTAGGTACATGTTCTGCTTGTGCTAGGCCATATTCTTACTGGCTGTTGGTGCTAGCACACAGAATATCCTGCTGCAGCCAGAACATGGATACCAAATTCAGACACAGGATACTGACTCTGAGAAGACCAGTCCTTACTTTAATCCTTTACTGCTGATTGTCAAGCAGGGAAACAACAACTACCATCTTTTAACATCTTTTGGTATGACCCATCTGTGACTTTATCCATGTTTCTCAATCTACCATATTAGTTACATTGAAAATTTAACAAATGTCACCAGTAGAATTAAATATAATCAAGAATTATATATAATCAGTCATTATGGTCATGCAATTCTGAAGGTAATGATAAACTTATGACATTCTGAGGTCATGGTGAACTAAATCAGTATTGCGAACAGTTTGAGGTGATGGTAACCTTTGGATAAATAATTTGGCTTACATTCAAGTAATAATTCATGAATATAAAATGAAAAGAAATGTTTCATAATTTAAACTTAGCATAAATTTCAGTAGACATTTATTTGTTTTGTGTATCAAGCACCATCACCCACATCGTCATCTGAGAAAAAAAGTAATCAGTTTTCAATTACACTACTTATTGTGGCTTACAGAATGTCACTACAGAATAGAAATTGTTTAATCAAGTCCGCTTATAGAAACTCATATAACCAGAACAAATTCTTTACAAACATTGACAATTCTACAATATTTCATGTTAAACAAATATAATAACAACCGGTCTTGGCAGATCTCCAATAAAAATTCCAATTTCAGTATCAGGCTGTTACTGTGATGATGTGATGAATACTACCATCAGGGGCAATGGAGTTAACTCAGTATATTTTGATGTATAAAAATTGTGATTTCACAAAACTTTACCAATTTCAGAGTGGTACCTTTGACCTACGTATCCCGACCGGACCGGCTGGGAATAATAAACAGGATATGCACTACAGGATGCATGTTTCATTGAGAACAATAATTGTAAGTGGGATCTGTTACAAGTATAGGTTCTACATATACAGGAAACATGGCCTGTGACATAACACTGTCCGAGAGTCATGGGAACTATATTTTGTGATGATAAAGGTTCTGTCAGTCCATCTCGGTGTCTGTCCATCCATCCATCCATCTGTCTGTCCATCCATCTGTCTGTCTATCAATTTGTCTGTCCATCCATCTGTCTGTCTTATCAATTTGTCTGTCTATCTAATCTATCTGTCTGCCTGCCCATCTATCTGTCTGTCCATCTATCCACTTTTCTGTCGATCCATTCATCTGTCTGCCCATCTATCTATCTGTCTGCCCATCTATCCATTGTCTATTCATCTATCCATCCATATGTCCCTAATTCTCAATTTTCTTAAAGAATATCTTCGCCATCATTATTGATTCAAGTGCATGTTCATTCATGTATTCCAAGTTGCTTTTGAATTGTTGTTTATTACACTAACATATGTATTATCACGTATATTATAAGTGCATTGAGTTAACTAACCAGTGTAATTACAGTACTTGCTCTGGCATACTCTGGGTTTGGAAAGAAATGAGATATTCTAATCCACAACTGATTTAGGAATGTGTCACTTGTCTCTTCATATACACAATTCATTAACCCAAATACTGGTAACCACGTCATTTGTTGTCTAGAGTCAGGAGGGGGCATGAAAACTGTAACAATTTCCTTGATGGCCTTGGCAGACAGAACTGCTTGGGGAGCCATTGTACATTTTATCTGCTCAATTGCACACAAATTGCCAATGGTGATAATTTAACGTCTTCTCAATGGTACAATCCAATGTTGATAGCGATACATTCAATGCAAATAGCGTGAAAGGGCATTGAAATGGTACGAGCCAGTATTGTTGATTCAATGAAATTCTTTTTGCACCAGTCATGGTGAGAGCTGTTATGGATGCCATTACCTGTGAACACCAAACCTATTTAGCAAATAATGTCACCATGTTCTGTGGACAGCTACAATGCATGTGTGCATATTTAGAGAAACTTATTGAGGTCAATGGGTTGAGGCAACAACACAAGAATGGATATAATCCAAGGGAGACAAATTGCTTACAGATATATAATCTTCACAGCGTATAAACATATAAATACTGTAGTACAACAGCCTTCAAAATGCTGACATGGCAGATTGATAGATAGAATTTAACATAGGAAATAATTATTTAAAAAAATCCTTGTCATTGTTTTTGTTGGAAAATGCAATATTTAAATAGAAAACTGTTTAGAAATTTATGCAAATTATTTACTTTAAATAGCCTCTTTTCTATGATAAGTATGAAAAATGTCCATGCTTCTGATGGCAACAGCAAGGTAGGTATTTGAAATAGGCCAAAAAGTACCCAATAATTAAACAAAACTCAATATTTATTTTCATGTGAAATTACTCCAAGGTCAGGGAATGGTCAAAATTGCAAAGGGTATGTTTGCATGTGAAACAGGTTTTTTTCCCAGGCCACTGACCGACCAGCCACCACAACAGATTACGTGCAAAAATAACCCAGTTATCCTGCATTTTCCTGCCTTTCATCTCTCAGAATTCTAGTCTTCATTCCTTATATTTCTACATTAAATCATAAATATTTACTTCTTAACCCTCTCCATGCTGGAGACAACTGGAGATGCCCCAAAGAGCAGCGCCAGTGCCTAATGCAGCAGGGTGAAGGTTAACAACATAAAGATTCTGTATTCAACTCACCCTCCAACCACATTGGAAGCAAATGAAATCCCCTTCCTCACTTGGGCGTCAGTCGCCACCATCTTCTTCACGTGGATGTCCGCGGACACCCCCTTCTTCACCTGGGTGTCCGACTTGCTCCTCTTCATGATGGACCTCAGGGTCCCACTCTCCGAGTCGAAGGAGGTGTTGACACTGCTGTGAGGCGAAGAAGCTTGATGGAGGTCGAGGTCCGCTCCGAGGTCCTGCTTGTACTCGCCCAAGGAGCTCCCGCCGCTCGAGAACCCCACTTTGGAGAAATTCAGGTTCCCGGCCAGGTTGTTGAGTTCAGTTTTCAGCTGTGAGACTTGTTGAGATTGAGATCCGCCGTCCAGGAGTTCAGGATTTCCCGTGACAGTTCTCGTGCTGGTGACCTGGCCGTCTCTGGAGGTCGTGGATTCCTCCATGGTAACAGTCCCGCCTCCTCTGGAGGATCTGGTGACAGTCCGAGTCGTGACGGATTGCGTACCACCGTCAGATAACTGTGTGTCAGAACCACCAGACTCCGACGTGAATGATCCTCCACTGAGACGAGTCGGACTGGTGCTTAGCGAGAATCCAGCTATCTCCTCTATCCCACCCATGCCTTGAGAACGTTCCCAAGCTCCTCGTTTCGCTAGCCGTGGACTCAAGGACGGGCTGAGATTCGAGCTCTCGAAATGCTGTGTTGGAGACAGATCTCCAGATCCTACTACCGTTTCCTCCACCCTGACAACAGTCTGACTGCCTCCTTGGGTCAGTCCGTCTAGGTGCATGCCACGTCTGTCCAAGGATTGACCAGTGAATTCTTCGGGCGACCCCGGACTTGTCCGTCTGCTTCCGCGCTCCATGGAGCTGGTCATAGAACTGTATCCTTCAGAAGAGCTGCTCATCTGCATCTGCTGCTCGCTGGAGGATGACGACATCCCACTCTCAGACTGCCCTCCACTCTCAGACTGCCCTCCACTTTCAGACTGCCCTCCACTCTCAGAATGTCCTCCAGACTGTCCTCCAGTGATGTATCTAATGTAGCCCACACCTTCACTATCATCCACTCTATGATGCAGTCTCTTCTGTCTATCCTCCACACCTAGAACCTTCGCAATCGGCACGTCCGATTTCGAGGTCACCAGCCTCTTCTCAGTACCACCCAAGTCCTGTACAATTTCAAAGTCACCATGCTCAATGTCATTGCCACGGATGATATAGGTTTCTTCAGAGTACCTATATTCCTCTAAGTCTGATTCTCCTTTCGTGGGCGAGCCTTTCCTAGGAGAACGTCGCTGCAAACCTTCCGAGCTACGTCTCTTGCCATCCTCCAAAGAAGTGCTGCTTATAGTGCAACGGCTTGCATTGGAGCTACTCGTGTCAGAACTGCGCACACTCGATTCAGAACTGCGCACACTGGATGCAGAACTGCCTCTGGATCTTGTTCCAGATGAACCTTCAACTGTCATAAAACGGCTCATGTCCGAAGGTATGTAGCTCTTGCCACCGTTCACGGTCCTTACGGTTGTGACGACGGTCTCTGTTGAACTCCTCTTTTCTTCGGGTTCCATCAGGTCCAGCACCGAGTCCACTGTGTCATGACTCACCCCCACGTTCTTTGTCCTTCCTTTCTTTGTGTACGATGCGGCAGATCTCTCTGTGTTCACCCCTCTGTCAGCCACACTGAACTCCGTATTGGCTCCCTGTTCTTGGAACGTAATCGCAAAGTCGAAAGTGTCTGATTGCAGGCATTTGTATTCGGTGTTCACAGCCGTATTGCGGGTCGAGACCTTCCTGGTGTTGCTGCCGACATTCTTCAGCTGGTCAAGTGAGTGGAACATTCTCACGTCAGTCTGGTTGGAACTGTTTCTCAATGTGGTGACATCAGTGTTAGTCGAACCATACATGTATCTAGGTTTGTCTGTAGCTGTGGATTTGTTCCTCTTGTCAAGTACAGGAGTGTTGGTGCCCATGTCAAATACCCAACCTTTCTCGGTTCCGACGTAGCGATTCATGGTTTCGGGATGAGCGACGATGCCAATGGACTTCATGACATGACGCTCTCTCACGTCGACGTTAGTGTGACAGTCGCCCACCCCAACACATACAGTCCCGATCTGATCACACACAGTTCCGATGTCGATAGTGAGAGGTCGGAAATTACAGTTGGTGCCGATTGACCGGACACTCTTGCTGAGCATGTCTCTGAGTGCTCCTCTCAACTCCTCTCCCTTGAAGCTCAGCGAGGTCAGCAGACTCCCGGTGTCCACTTGGACTCCGACAGTTCTCGTGGCTGGCTTTTCGTCGTCACACACGTAGGACACGCCGACGTCCCTGGTCGAGACTTTGCATTCTATTCCAACATTTCTCTTGGCCACAGCATTTCCTTGCCCGATGATGACCGTCCTGAGCTCCTTCTCGTGGATGTGCAGCCCGGAGGTGTCGAACACGTTGCCCTCGCCGACCCCAATGCTTCGAGTCATTGCCTTGGGACCTCCTCTCTGGATCTGGTTGATGGTGATGTGAGGTCGAGGAGTGGACTGTTGAACCGGAGACGGAATAGGACTCCTTGCCGTCGGGTCAAACTTCGTTTCAAGTCTCGGCATATCTCTGAAGAAGGATTCGTAGGTTGTGGATCTGATCTCTGTGTGGACCTCGTTTTCTTTAATCGTGTACCCAGTGGACAAGTTCGGCTGAAGAAGGTAGGGCTCAATAACACTGTGGTCCCCTAAGGCCACTGTGCGAGATTTCTTCGGTTTTGGGAAAGTGGGTGGAGGGCTTTTAATAGTAGGAGATAAAACCTGTGGTGAAAATTGATCCGAGAACTTGAAGGAGTGCAGTGTAGACTGCTGAACTGTCCTGGTGTTCATCGATGTGTTCATCGATGTGTTCATTGACGTGGACTCCGACATGTCCACAGCATCGATTCTCGCGTCTCCCACCCCGATGCTTCTGGTGTTCAGCTTAGCGTTCTTAGCCCTCAGCTGTAGCATGAGCAGCCTCTTCTCTTCCTTCAGCACTGAGATTCTCACCTGCATGATAGGCAGAGCTTTGACCTGCTCCTCCAGGTCCTTCATCCTCTGCAGACTCATAGCCATGGCCTCTCTGATGGCCGACAGTGACATCTGACTGATGTTGGTGGTGCTGGACAGCGATGACGTGGATCCCTCTCTCTCGGTCTGCGGGAAGTGTGTGGCCATCGTCTCCGCCAGCTGAGCGGACGTGACCGTGTGGTACTTCTGCTGCTGGTGGTGTTGCTGGTGCTGCTGATGGTGGTGACCCCGGTGGGATGAGTGAGCGATCTCCGCCGTGGCGGTCGCGTGCACGTACTGCGTCCCGTGACCTCCGTGTGTCGTCATCATCACCTGACCTTGTGGATTTTCGCTTGAAACTGTTGAAACCGACGACAGCGAACTCATGGAGTCTGTCCTTCCTGAAGTCGATAAGGACGTGGCAAAATGCGAAGACTCGTCCCCGTTTGGACTCCGTCTGAGAGGAAACGTGTTGTAGCGCGACGGACTCACGGGACTCACGCCGTCCTCGCTGTCGGAACTGAAGTACCTCATCTGCTTCCTGGTGGGCCTCATCATGTAGTCTATGTGCGCGATGGTCTGGTCCACGGAGGTATCGATGTCGTCCAGGATCCTGTGGGTGGATGACTGCTCGTACTCCACCATGTTCATCAGGCGGCTGGCCTCAGTCAGATGGACAACGTCGGGTGGCGGTGTTCCGACGTCCTCCATCCTGGCCTGGTCCTGCTGCTGCAGCATCACCTCCATGGACTTCCGCAGTTTACGCTTGGCTCGCTGGATGCGCTTCAGCTTCTTCAGCGTGCTGCCGCTGTTGATGCTCTCGCAGAAGTTGATGAAGTCCAGGTCGATGTGGTATCCGTACGGACAGCAGTCACACTTGCCGTCGATCATGGTGACCGTGGGCTTGTCCAAGCCAGCCAGGCCGTTTTCTGAAATGGAACAACCATTATTTGTTTTTTTAAATAGAAAAAAAAAAAAATTTGGATTTTAAACCGATTTCAAGATTATTTTGCTCATATCACGGTTTGTCAGTTTATGGAAGGATGAAATCTAGTTAATCTACTACACCTGACGCAAAGGTTACAAAACTGTTTGATGTGCAAGCTAAAATTTTATATGGGATTTGTGAACAAAACTTTGAGTTGAGCGTAAGATCATACTAAAAAACGTTCTGTAATCTCGGATCCAGGTGAAGCATATTTATTCTTGCCGTAACCTGACAAACCATGATATGAGCGAAACAATCTTGAATGAGGATCTAAATCTAAATCTTCGTAATCTCGGAGCCAGTAGTGTTGTTGTACAGTAACACTGCAAACACCAGATAGTATTTACTATGCAACATTAATAACAATATGGATAATAACTATTCTCCTAAAATAAGAAATGAATGTCATAAAATACAATAGCATGCCTATCATTAGTATTCATATTCATAAACATGTTCGCTATGGCATTTTTTGTTGCCGCCAGAAGGAAGTAGGCTAATATATACATATTTTTCAGTTATACATTATCTTATTTCATTGTTGAGAATGACTGGCCAAAACTCTTAGAAAGAAGTGGGTGTAACTGAGAAAAAGACTCAATTCATCACAGCGTGCATAAAATTGTCCGCATGGTTGATGAACATATGCTATTATATTATGGCAGTTTGAATAATTAATCAGAATCTTTTTAAAGCAATGTTCAGCTAAGTTGAACATTCAGTATGTCAGCTATGTAAAACCTGCAAGGATCACTTCATCTCAATACCATGAATACTGGTCATGAATATTAATTGAATATCATTTCTATTACAATTCCATAACCATGAACAAACAATTTCTAAAGCTACATCTCTGCCATTGCACAACATTAACCACCTTGTTGTATACTGTCTCTTCATGATTTTCATGTACTTTAAATTTGGGTACAGTGTTAATATTAACCGCAAACAAATCATATAAATATAATATTGACCGTGGATGTAATTCCATTTGATCTTCTAAGCACACCTCTCATACGATGTCTTAAGTTACTGGCAAAGTGAGAAAACCCTGAGATCTCTTGCAAGTTTCAAATCGTATCTAGTCCCAGTTTAAATATTGACCAAGTCTGAGTTATACAATAACAAGCTATGTAGTACAACAATGAAACAACCCGACACACAGAATTCCTCAATTTACAAGTCACTGCGGTGCATCTTACGGCACCCATCCCGTATTTAAATGTCGCACAAAACATACAATATTCACAAACTATCGTAACTCTAGGCAAACAAATATTTTAACTCAAACACAAAATTTTGTTTTCTTAATTCCCACGAACAGGAATCAGATGGCTCAGAATTTGTCTTCATCCAGGTTCTAGCATAATATTATTATTAGATTCAGGTAATATAAACAGTTAACTAAATTAATCCCTGCTTTTATTAAACTGCTTGTTGGGAGGTTCCTTGTTATGACAGCAAAGATTATGGGGCATAGCTAATAACAGTGTCAGGTCTGAGATAATAATAACATTTGGAGATTTTGCCATTCTCCAGAAGACATGTAACATATCAATGAAAGTCATTTTGAGATAACATTCATAGAAACCAAGACAAACATTCTTCTGTTATTTTAATTATTTATGTAATAGTATATTAATTATAATTATTCAACATATGTGGTGGATTACTACTGTGTATTAACGATAACATAATCAACAGTGTTGATTATGCATAATTTG
>JAUTBV010104324.1:0-12594 GCA_032361325.1 Lepetodrilus fucensis | reverse complement strand
CAGAGTTCACCTTATTGTTAATTTCTGACAGGACAAAAGCATCATAAGATAGTAAGAAACGGAATAAGTTACTTTTTAATTGGTTTTCTCCATTCAAGAAAGGTCTTGGTGTATCATTTGTAGTCATTATATATGTTTGATCTCAGTATAAAGAAATCCGTTCTTTTGGTGCTGGTTTTGCATGATAACCACATTTAGCAATGTAGGCCTATACATATTTCATTTATTGCCCTTTACGATCGTTATAATACCTGCTATATTATGTCGATACAATATCTTCATAATCATATACCAAGAACATTATATGCATATTAAGTCAGAAGGAATAATAATAATAATATAACAAGGAAATAACGACTAATTAAGTTTGAACAGATTTCGAGTCTAAATTCCTACAAGGCTGTCTAGAGAACGTGTACTTATCGCTTGTACATACTAGTACGTGTAGTTATTACTTGTGCATACTATTTGTATTTATCTTGTAGATATCACCAGACAGAATACTTCTTCATGTAACTAACATCAAGGAGTATAATGTACACATAAAACCACCATTAAAGGACACGCATACAACTAATAGAACGACATAACTGATGACATGATTTAATCGCAGAAGATCCGTGTCACAATTCCAAGATTTACACACCTAAAAATAACATCAATTTGAATTGGCATCATATCTTTCTCACGATTCACTTAGAGCGCTAGCCTCGACACATTTTCACATTTTTGGCGCGTAGATCCTACTGATATCGCCTATACTAAACATCCCTGTCCTTATCGCTTCTGCCAAAGACGGTATAGAGTTGTGAGTTCGTAAAGGACGGCATCGGGGTTAACCTCGAAACCCTTACATAACCCTATGATAACGACATAACGACTGATAACCCGCCGACATTGGCAAATCGTCGACGGCTGGGTTTTACCGATATTGCGATGGGTTTGAAGGGAACAGGGTTAATTATGATCTGGAACTGCGCGGATGGAATCGCTCGAGACTTAAACTCGTTATAATGAAGGGGATATTAATTTGGTAATCATCGCGTTCGTTTGGGACCAAAGATAACGAAGTGTGTTTGATAAACACATCCACCGAGTGACACAAACACCATGTGCAATCTGGATTACTAGGACACTGGATGAAAAAAATATGTAAAACATACTCTCGTGTCCCAATATGCCAAGAAAACCTAAGTGGATATAGTTTTCAATCAATTCACGTCAATTATGTATAAATATACTACTTACCCCAATTACATGTAAAAGAGCGATATTATGGATACAATACAAACTATATATTTTCATATTTTCATATTGGCATATGGAAAATG
The DNA here is from genome assembly GCA_032361325.1 of Lepetodrilus fucensis. Classification (NCBI taxonomy): domain Eukaryota; kingdom Metazoa; phylum Mollusca; class Gastropoda; order Lepetellida; family Lepetodrilidae; genus Lepetodrilus; species Lepetodrilus fucensis. The sequence continues at coordinate 11,263 of JAUTBV010104324.1, read as the reverse complement.
TAGCGCCTTTTACTTAATAATAGGTGTATACAATCGGTCTCTATTGTAGCTATCGGAGCAATGAATCAACGTTTTCCCAGTAAAAGGTGCTACAACCGATGGAAAATAGTCGATTCATTGCTCATACGTTACAGTACGATATAATATTAAACCCTGTCAACTTGAGAATTGATGTACCAAAAACGAATTTCCACCAAATCTCTTTAAGAATGCACCCGTAAATTAACCAGGATTACCGTAGACATAAGTGCCATTAAGTGGGATATTCTCTGAACACACCGAGCCCTGTTGAGTTCCAGTGATGGGACGAGACTTAAGATGACCCTTGGTCAGCAGTGGTCAGTGTCCTCAGCACCTGCTACTTGAACTCGACCTGCTCTGCTACAGAAACAAATAATTAATATAAACTTTTCAACATCGTTGTATTTACTACCTCAAGAACCCATACGTTTTGATCTTCACAATATCTAATATCTCATTTCGCAGTTTCCCCCATAGTTTATGCTTGATGGTTTCTTTCCTTCTTCTCGATAAATAATTCTCCAGCCGCTTCGGTCAATGATATTCGCCTTGACTTCTATTATCTACGTGATAAAGAGTTATTTTGTTGTACGATGAACTTTGATATGGGATTGTTTTTGCCCCGCCCTGGTATGATGTTGAGGGGGAGACTTCATTGTAGCGAAGGAGACCCTTGATTCACGAGATAATCCCGCAGCTATTGGGGGCGAGCGTCTTTCGGTGCCAGGCGGAACTTTGAAGATGGGACTCTTTGTCGTGGAGACGAGATACATACGAGATTTATTGAGAGGGCAGAAGCAGTCCGTGAAATTACTCCGCGAATGAGTGCCTATGCATCTTTAAAAATTCAGTCCGGGGCATGGGTAACGACAAAAGATGATTTAAAGATAGTTGTGAACCCATGACTGCTCATCGCTATTGTACGTGACTGCTGACCGGAGTCTGGGGGGACATGGAATGGAGCCGGGGGGTTCAAGATCCACAAGGACAGTGTGTGTGCTGAATTGGATGGTTTACCTTCTGTAAAATATTCTTTAGAATCGGAATGCAACGCTTCACGCCGTGGTTTTATATATGTTTTCATTACTCTATAATTCTAGGTTTAAGATTTCAATGGTTCAATTTAAACGAGAAACGTTTTGATGAGATTATTATATATATAGTGGGTCTTCAATGCATTTCTGGACGGGGACAAGATTTCAGGGGAACAAAATGCGATAAGATGATGTACAAGGGGTATAAGGGTACAAGGGTAATGACATATATAGCATACACACGTACTGACATTTTAAAGCAAGGTCTTTGCATTTTATAGAGGGCCATTTTATAACTTCGTTTGTCTTAACTCAGACGAGGACGTGGGCTGATAATGAATGTAAATGTAATTTCTTATACCCCCAAAAGAGGTATGATTGATTAACATTACGTTATACTGAACCTCCACAATGTGACCAGGCTGTTGCACTCTTATGCGCGTCTACATCAGTCATTGTGCATGTTTAACTATTATCATTATACTATGAACTATTCAAGGTGGAAATATAATATTCTAGCGTGTGGTTGTGCTCTCTGAGTATTCATGCCCACTATACAGTTATTATCATAATTGCTTTTTCTCAAATATCCGTACCAGTCGTATGGGGCATTGTATTGCCTGAGTTATCACGGGTTTTCCTCCCCCTATGACCAGATAAGACTGGAAACCTGCGGAAAACTCAACCCCACCTAGGATAATTATCCTAAAGAGGTTGGCATGCATGCACCTCACGGAAACCAAAGTACAAGGGTGTAGCGGCCTTTCCCTCTCTCTATCAAGTGAATATTGTCAAACCCCCATAATCTTATTCCAGTAAGGGGTAATATCAAACAGAATCAACACATCGTCACGGGTTTTAACTGCTTATAAAACACGGCGGTGTCGCCTTGGCTTTCCTCTGGCATGCGAAGTCCTCGTCTGTTGATTATGAGATAAGCTGGATTAAAGGTGAAAGATCATAAAATAGAAAGCAGTTTTGAGTGATCCACGACGAGAAGAATGTTAATGGTGGTGGGTTTTATTCCGTCTTTCCTGCCTTGAAGTGATACTGTCTATATGATGTCAGACTCTGATCCGACAGGTGTAAAAAGGGAGGGGAGGGAATGAGGGGAAGGGGGAGAGCGTCGAGGGCTCGTGAGTCATAGGACATAGCTTATGCTGGACGGAGAGAGGTAACGTTACAGGAAGTAGACCCATAAATACACTTTCGGCGTGTACGATAGTCCTAATCCGAGACATGCATACAAGTAGCTACGTAAATAGATATGTCCTCCTTGCCTTTTCCTGTTTTTAACAATGAGAAACTTTGGACTGTTTTTGAATTGAAATTTCATTAATATTTAACATTCTGCGCACTCGTTACGAAACGCATCCTCGATACAAAGGTCATTATGACTACACCTAACCTCAAATGACGGAGTGTATGTGTAATCATAATGAGGTTTAGAGGATTTAGGAAACGGCTTTACTCTAATTAAGGTAGCCGTATCTCCAACATTGGACTATACATGCAGTTGCTAAGGTTGGAGTGAATGTTACGTTTGAGTTACACTGTTTCGTACAGTGGTTCCCAGGACTTCATGACATCCTTTCATGAAGCGCTCATATTCACTAATAAGAGATCATAACGTTCTCGTGGTGGTGATTAGCGAGATGGATAGACACGAGAGAGCAGTGTTATCGTAGTAGATACGAAAGCTTCAGTTATAAAAAGGTGCTATAATCTTCTGCTCTACTGTATACAGTGAATACAGATAGTGATCACGGGCAGATACGTAGTCCATCATTAAATATTAAAGTTTATGGTATCGTTTCTAGAAGCGCTCATATATACTACGACTCGTAGTGATCTCTAATACATGGGGATCGTACGATCATTACGAGAGCGCTATGGTCTCATAGTGAGTGAGTGAGTGAATATGGAGTTTCATAGTCTCATAGTGAATATGAGAGCTTCTAAACGATACCCATACATATAAATGTTGCATTGCGCAAGCCAACACATACTAATAACTGTAATTACGCGGTATGTTACTGGGTGTTATATCCCGAGGCGGACTAAACCGTGTTGTAAAGACAAAGATGTGAATCTTGCCATGAAATCGACGGAATGCTAAAAGTATTAAATGTCGACACTCGCGTGTAATAAACACCACCAAATCTGGCGCGCACATTGCACTTTATCCAGGCAGATCTGTACACAAATATTGTCCTTTCTTTCAATGTTATCGTCTTCTTGACCTACACGTGTCTCCAACTCACGCGCCATTGAAGGCAGACGACACTCTATCGGCAGACGACAGCATACACGAGCCAAAGGTCATGCTGACTACAACGTCGTCTTTCATAACGGCTGAACTGGGTGAGATCGTCGCTTTCACGTCACTGAATGTCATAAACGCTGGGTGATCGACGTCAAACAACGCTGCCTTTGTTCATGGGAGACTTAATCTGGAACCTAACTGGAGAAAACGTTAGGAAAAATTCCAAGATAAAGAAATCTGAATTGTGCATATAACGTTTACAAACCTGGATTACTCCATCCAAGCATTGACTATGGCGTTTTTAATGGCATTCCTATTTTTCTTTTCAACACATTCAACCTAGGGGCGATGATATTATCCACATGGGGTGTGTGTCGGTAATAACGCACAAACATCGCGGAAGAATACTACAGAAGTTCAGTCTAACAATGGGCTGTTTGTCGTCTTGAATTCTTTGAAAATTGAGAACCATGTATTTAACATGTGTCATAGAATGCAGCTTTGAACATTATTAATTACTTGCATTTCACTCTGTTATAAAAATATTTTCGCAAAGTGTATTAATGTTCTCAATTCAGTTAAATATAATACGTGAGTGGTGGGGCTATATTGAATTTAATTTCCATCAATATGTGTTATATGTAATATGTTAGCGGATTGCAAAAAGAAAATAGACAAGGAAAAAAATAATAACGACGTCATTTATTTTTTTCTCCGTGATTTGATTTATCAGAACAACTCCAATGGTCGTTAAAATCATCGTTACGTCTTCGGTTGCCATTACGGTTGTCGTTACAGTTTATTTATTATCCCTTTATGCATTTGATTCACCGCAAACCGATATTTCTTACGTGTTACCGATATCCCATCAAAGTATATAGAGCAATAAATCTAGCAAACCTACCATATAATTCACAAAGCTCCAGAAATTTGTATTGCTTCCATCCCCAACCATGCATAAAGACGGACCAAGTCTGTTCAATATTATAAAAATACTATTAATTATTTAACAACCATTGAAAAGTGATTTCGCGTACTATATATGCACGTAAACAGGTGACAATAGGTGCACAAGTATTGTGATTTCTTCGCATTAATATGACATCTTCGTCAGTTTATGACGTTTGTACGGTCTGGGGATTACCAGAGGCTACTAACGAGGTTTTTGTTTCCTCAATAACTGGACCGAGATGGACGGACCCCCGGGGTAGCCCAGTGTGAAGGATGATGTGGTGTGGGTTGGGTAGGGTGGGGTGGAGGTGATTAAAGCGACGCACCTGCGGGATGTAAGGTGTGACATTCTGTCAGTTTTAGTTTACCTGGATTAGATAGCACTAAGCACAGAGCAATTAAAAAGCTATCAACGTAATGCAATACTTGACCTAAAGGTTTGCATTGTCTTCGCTGCATGTACTTTTAAAAGACAGTGCTTTCACCCTGCATATATAATGAACACAACTGCGACCGTAAGGAAACTATACATATTGAAGATTAATGTAATAATGGGTACCGTAACATTTGATGGTCAAAACTATCGTATCAATAACTACAATTGAGAAATAATTGTAATTTTGTATTTATGATTTTGACATTGTGTGATATTTACATTGTTATGTAGAATTTCATCCTGAATGAGATGTATTGCAATGCATATTAATTTTCTTTCCACTATGGAAACTTTTGATGGAGTATCATTATCAAGTGCATTTTGACGTGCAATATTTATACTTTTACGACACAACGAATCGTTTAAAACGACATTCAGTCAACAGATTTAATTAAGAGAAACATTACGGTTAATAGTACGTAACTAATTCTAAAAGTTTAAGATACAACTTTGAAGCGTGCTATAAATTATATAATATATGTGTCTTTCCGCTATCACAATTAGATAGATTATAGTGTAGATAGTAATCCATATCAATATAAAGCTAAAACTTTAATTGTTAGTATTAAATAAATAAACTTCCCTTAAAAGTTTCAAAGACCTATGACGTAACGAGTTGGGTACAAATTGGAAGGGGCGGTAACTCTGTCGATTAGGAGGCAATTAAGGCCCGGGCACCAATGAGTTTATCCTTGGATTAATGGCCATCCATGTAATACTGGGTCCGGGGGATGTCAACACTCGGACGTGATTAGCAATGGATTCCTGCACCTAATTCCAATTTAAACCAGTTACTCAACAGTGGACAAATTGTTTCTGGACGATTTGTTTTGCCCGACGGCGGGAAGACGTCTGAAGCCTCTGAAGCCTCTGGGGCCATTGTGGCAGAAATCAGCACTTACCTGCACATTACGGGCTTGTTAGTGGTCACTCCTGGTCCGTGACTGGGCATGGGCAATATGGTTATGCAAGAGGGAGGTTATCTGGGAGGAACCGACCCACGACTGATTAGAAGTTAAGGGTGCGGAGATGGCTGTCACAGTCCGTGTTTTTTTGTCACGGAAGGTTGCGAATTACGTAGTGACAATTGGACCGGGTGGGAGGACGGATGGAAACCATACGGGGCTAAATATACAGTACGAATAAAATAGAACGCGCATGACGTGATAGAATTGGTTGAGTGATCATTGATTCGTTACATCTGTAGAGATGGATATGTAAGATACAACGTAATTTATCTTATTCTTTTACCGTACTGCATTCTTCCGATTCAGATTATTTAGGATGTATAGCAAGATTGCATACACAGAGATAATATTTGACGGTTTATTGTCATAATGACCACTAGGGGTGACTATCACAGGTAATTTCACTATCACGGTAGTATTGCGATAGTTAGAATTACTATCACGATACTATCACAATTTGACAAAGATATCGCGATAGTATCACGATAGTACTTGAGTATGCAAAATGAATGTTAAATGAATACAATATTATGGGTTTGTTTACACATTTCATGGTCAAACATATTTTATTGGGTAACTAGCTACATTTCACGCATATCCCACTGGTTTACACTATTTTAAGACGTTAATACCCCTCTAGGCTGCAATTGACTTAATTAGTTGGAATCGTGGCCAGGACAAGTTGGAGTTTCAGAAATTAAGCAGAAATAAAAATCAAACTATCGGAGCTATCGATAGTCAATCATACTATCGCCAATAGTTATCGATTGTTAAGATTTCTATCGGGAGACACACTATCGCAATAGGTCGACTTATCGACTTATCGTTACACCCCTAATGACCACAGTTTCGATGATGCGTTCTTATAGGTTTTTATTCCGTAAACGTTTAGAAAATGAGGTCTTTGGTATTTTTGTGGAATACATACACTCGTTTCACGAAGCTCTCTTATCTACTATGAGACGATAACGTTATCGTGTCGATCTTATGAGAGCTCTATGGTCTCATATAAAGAGCTTCGTGAAACGATGCTCAGGAGATTTCTCGAATTGTATGAACCATATACATACTAATATTTTGTATTTAGGTCGTTTAATGACAACTAAAGAAGATCAACTCCCGCAACGAATTTTCTATGTTCAAGATATGTGGTATGGAAATTGGAGTGTATACATTTGTGAAGTTATTCAAATGAAGATGAGTAATAAGATTTGGAATGTTGGTGTTACATTGCTCGCGGCAGTGTCCGCTGTAGATGCTAGTCTTAACACTGATTACAGGTGTGGAACGTTAGGGAGGCTATTCACTGAGAATAGGCTTTATATGATTATTGAGTAATTGTTTGTTCACACGACGTCAACTGAAGATGTGCCTTAGGGAAACGTTTGCTTTTGTAATCATTTATATATTGATGGAAATTAAACAAACGCAAATCCTCGAAGTGTTACCGTAATTGTTATATATTGAGGCAATATTTTGCATGATGCTCCTTTGTTGTGATAATCCTGAGGGGGGAGGGGAGAGAGAGAGAGAGAGAGAGAGGGAGAGAGAGAGAGAGAGAGAGAGATTGAGTGAGAGAGAGGAGAGAGAGTGAGAGAGATAGAAAGAGAAAGAGAATGAGAGGGGAAAAGAGAGAAGAGAGAGAGAGAGAGTGAGGGAGAGAGAGAGACTCATCGCATGGAGAAGCAGAAATACCTACGAATACTATTACCTGCAACCTAGCCAAACCTAATGCATACAAAGTAAAGATGGCCAGGTTCTATAGAATCGTACATACATAATTAAAACCAACTGTAATAACAGCTCATTCGAAAGAGTTTTTAAACCATTGGCTTATTTACCATTATACGAATGAAGTCATCTAGAATGGTCTTGCATCACAATCTTGATTCTAGAGCCAGTTCTAACACGTTCGTGGACAGTAAAACCACAGAAAGCTTATACATGGTCATCCAGTAGTTCACACCCATCCACCCCTTTGAAACAAGTTACCACACACATGTTGTGGCTTTGAGTTACGTCATGTATACATGCGCTAGGATGGAATTTATTGCCTTTGGAGAGAGTTCGGGTTCTATTCTACTTCTATTCAGAACGATCCCCGCAACACGTATACGAAAGTAACATTAATCCAAGATCGTCAGAGAGTAAGAATCGGCTTTTACTGTGAACATAACAAAAATGTCGACAGTGAGCCTATGGAGAAATACCTTAGGAACGATCTAGTTAAACATGCCTTTGTAAGAAAAGTATACATTAAAACAGGTACGGCATAAAGTATATATTAATATATTTATATCGTCCTCAGAAACGAAATATCTTCCATATTCTAAGAGCGATCTACGTGATGATGTGGTCGATTATGGAGGGAGTAATAAAATGAACACAGCCTGCTGGGTTAAGTAGGATTAACTTTAAATTATTCTTATATTTTTATACACAGGTTCCTTGCAATTTGACCCCCGGACTGTAAACACACATCTCACCCTTCCATGTCCAGCGAATGTATAAACTAGTGAAAACCATAATATGTTTCTATTATCTATGGAAACCCATCAGGATATTTACGATCTATATGGAGTTATTTGTGAATAACCATTGTTCCCTAGAAATACGACAAAATATTATTAAAGTTCCATTTCCTTTTATGAATGTTGCTCATTGTCCTATTCAATTTCCACCAGTTCTTTATATTTCTCTCTCTTTCGCACCCCATAGCACTGACTCTAAGGTTCTTCTTTAGTACTTACAGTCTTACAATTCGTTGGTGTGTACTCGGATATTAATGCTACATAGGCCCCCATATCTACAACAAATCTATTTGGCTTGAATCGGACAATTCCGAGGGGTTTTGTTTGACAGAGATAGATGTAGACGTCGCGCTTGGTTGCATCTGCATTGACGACTGATGTAGATTGTCCTGCCTCGCTTCTGAAGCTCTTGAATTCATTGATGCAGGACACCATATATACGTACAGGACTTTCCTTCATTTGCGGATCTGCAATTAAACTAACCCAATAGAGTAAGGTACATGTGGGCCGTCTATTTATAGGCATTACGCAAAACATTCATATATAGTTTGACATTTACACAATACAATGTCATCCTGAATGACATTGAGGAAGGAGATGCTTTGTAACATGTACTATTTCTAATGCTAGTACATCGACAATGAACAGTTGCTCTATGTTGGTCATGGTTTATACTGATGGAACATATAGATAAAGGATGACTAGAGGACATTTAAAGAATGTTCGAATCACAACATCGCGAAAGGAACCTGTGTTGTATTGTTCATATATAACTGGTTTCAAACATACAGATTTCGTGCACGGGTTTGAAGAAACTCATAGAATTCCATAGAATTCCAAAATACACTGGTAGTTTTTATGTATAAATAGCGACCTGCGAGCGAGGCGATAGCTGAATATATTGCTCGAGCGCCTATATCTCAAGCCCCTTGCGAAGAGTGGGTTTATTTGGATAATAGGATAAATCCTTATGGAGATTAAAACCTGCACTATAGAGTGGATAAGTCATCCATGGACAAATCGTATTATTTAAGTCATGTAATTTCATGGCGGTAAAACCAAGCGTTGTATTGGTATAATCTTCACAAGCAAAGTGCCTATATATCCTTATGAAGATAATTATGGTATGTTAGTACTCTAGAATTGAAATTAATTATTTATAACGAACTAGTTCTGAACGCATACCCTATCTGTACCAGCCAACCTACATATATACTATAGTCAAGCATGCACTGTACATATTATATACAAAGTATATCTCCATCACCTCGCTACAGTGGAGGCGTATACAGTGACTTAGCCCTTTTGTCAATAGGAGCTCTGACATGTACGTATGTGTTACGGTGTGTTGCGCATCTGTAACTATGTCACATTTATATGATGTACCTATATACTAAGATATACATTTCCCTGCATATTCATATTTGGTGACATAAAACACGTAGATGTTTAATGCAAACAACGACCGACATAAAAATAACTTTAAACACACATAAGAAACGTGAACAGCTGGTGATGGGCTTGGCAAGTTCTGTCTGTCTTGCATAGAAGTTGTATCCTCTTAAAATTTAGTTCCCCCTTTTTTTTTCTAGTTTCAACGTATCACTCCTGTATCGAGTACCCCATTCTCGTATTCCTGAACTCGATCTCAAACTCTGCCAGTCCCCTGGGTGGATATACTTACCACAAATACCCTTAATGCTGTATGTATGTATGTATACATATACTCTGTATATACTTATAAGCTAGATGGTGGGCTTTATGTGTGTTGAGACTGACATTAGATCTCCATAGACGTTACACGACACGGGAGGTAGCATGCAGGCCACATAAACAGTTGACACAAGTGATTTACGTGTTACCTGTATCACAGGTATACCTAACACTTGCCGTAATAGCAGCACTTTGCGAACTCTGGCTGGTTTTATATAATTGTTGCTGCGCTCTGTGAACGACGCTGCTCGCTAACAGTCTTTCTGTAACGTAATTTCTCCGTGGTTTGATTGTACGCGTCTGTGTTTCTTTGTTTAACCCTCTCCATGCTGGAGGCAACCGGAAATGCCCGAAAGAGCAGTGACTGTGTCTAATCTAGCAGGGAGGGGGGGGGGGGTGGGGGTAAAGAGAATAGTTAAGTATCGCTTGGATCAGCCAAGATCAGCAGACTACCCATAGTCAGAGTGTTTAACTATAAATCCAGTAATCTAGGCGTGCTTTATTATTAACTTCTCTAGGGGGTATTTTGAATAGGAGTATTTCAGTAAGAACAAGGTGTGTCACGGACAATCAAGATCAGCTTTATTAATAATACGTAGACGAGCTGATTCGCAAAAAAAGCATGATCACTGAAAATATTGGTATGTTAATTTTGTATTTATCTTACTCATGCCCATACAAATACACATGCATTTGATGGTGGTTTTTTTTACTGTCATGGGAACAGTCGGGAGATCGAACATGCATGAGAAACGGGTCTTGGAAGTAAGGAAGTGAGTAACGGGTCTTGGAACTGTTTGAAAGAGTAACATTTTACATGGAAGTTCTAGGCGGATGATGCAAGGTACTTAGGTTTCGGAAGGAGGGCATGAGTGTTCTGCACAGTGAAGACAATACCAAGCACTCGTATCGGTGTGTGCCTACCATAGAACAATGCCACCATTTGAGCCAACCATTGAGCTATCCCACCATTGGAACCAACCATTGAGCTATCCCACCATTGGAACCAACTATTGAGCTCTCATAATTGGACACACCATTAGAATTTATGTGAAGCAAAACCTACAAATGAATGTACATGTAATTAATTTAACTACATTTATAGACATCATATCTAATAAGGCTAATAGGGCTAAGATAAATATTAACTTTCCATGTCATTGTTGTTAGGATTGGTAATTTTCTACCGTATACCAGTCCATTGAAGGAGTCTTTGCAATGGTTTGGACTTGACGTATGACCATATCCTATGGGAACATCTTAACCTCTATAGGTATTACACAACCAAATACTTTTCCATAGGCCACAATGGTAGCGTTTGGATTGATGTAATCTTTAGGAA
>JAUTBV010104313.1:0-15280 GCA_032361325.1 Lepetodrilus fucensis | reverse complement strand
CCCCCCCCCCCCCCCCCCCCCCCCCCCCCCCCCCCCCCCCCCCCCCCCCCCCCCCCCCCCCCCCCCCCCCCCCCATGTAATTAGGTCGGTTGAGAGACAGGCCAATCAAGCCCAGCTTTTTATTACTGACACCACTGGATTATTCAGGCCTTGGGGTCGGATCATCAATTCCTTCTCCCCCTCACCCTTCAGGCTACCCTACACAATGCATTGAGGTATCTATCTATCTACCAGTCTACAGCATTATACCACTGGCTGACTGTAGACATGGCATCACCTATATGCTATTACTGGCCACTGACATCACTGCCCACAGTTAGCTTAATGTGGCCTACAGTTAGGATAATGTTGATCGTGGTCAGTGATAACAGCTTGTGTGTGTAGCCCACTTAAAAGAAAGACTATTACTGAACACACAGTCCTGTTGGCATCAACTGTGAAGTCAAACAAACAATCTGGGTGGAGGAAAAGGAAGCTTTTCCTGTGACATGATAAGTGAACAAGCAAATGACAAATGGACAAAATTTTGATGTACCTTACTAAAAAAACCATAAAGAGGTCAACAAATGAACTTGGAAGAGAGAGGTGTTTTTTTCGTGTGTGAAAGGAGATTTGAATGACGAGGATATTTTGGATGAGCTGTGACATTACCATTTTTCCATAGGGAAGTCGGCAAGAAAACCTTTGAAAAGGACGGGTGTTTTTGCATGTGAAAGGAGATGCAAATTACCAGCATCATCTTGTAGATTCAAATACAATTCAAAAGTAATTTGATAACCTTTATGGAAAGAAGGTGGTTATATGGAACCCGTATTTTGGATTGGAATGTGTGAACTAGCAGATTGTGTGGTAGGTTGTATTCACTTTTTCTTTTCATTTTAGCAAATGTGGGAAATATTCCCACAGCAACGTTAAACTCCATAATAACTTTTGTTCATGTCCGAAAGTTTGGTATGATCATCAGTTGTGTTTTGAAGTTAGTTAAATGTTAATGTATTCTCTTCGTGTCGTTAGGTAAACATTGCATATGGGTGAAATATTTCAACTGTAGCTTTAAAAAATGAAATATTTAATTAAAAATTAACATTATGTAAGCAATCATTGCAATGTTCTACAGAATCGATGGATATACAGTGTACATGTCATTTACGAACAGCTCTCCCTTTTTACATGTAGTGATGGGTGGTTTTTTTATCTGCAAAGTTAGTGTGACCAGTGTGAGACTGTCACAGTGACATACATGTTTGTTGTAGCAGTACTACGGCCAATGGGAAAACTCTTAAACGAAAATCACCATATTCTTCTTATCACATCTTATCATCATAATATGCAGGGGTTGCTCGGAATACTTTAATTTGAAAATGCGGAATTCGTCAAGAACTTGCAAACCTTTGTAAAAGAATGGCATCAGATTTCCTTTAAATTTCTATATTAATTTTTGAACATATTTTGTTTCTCAGTATGGAAAAACAGGCAAGTTGGTCAGCAACCAAGATAATACAATCAAAATAACAACATTGATAATATGTAGTATTCCATCGACAAGGTGTTTGCTCAAATAGTCTGTGTCACACATTGTTTTCACCCAAATACTCCTAATACAAGTCGTATTCAAAGTAACCCCCTAGATCAATTGCCCGTAAGCAAATCTTGATTACCTAAGCACAAGGGGAAATCATTTCAGCGGCTTCTTTCATATTACGATACCCATCAATATAATTTATATTTAAACTATTTACTTTCACCCTCCGAGACTATGGATAGTCTAGTTGCTCAGAAGCGCAAACATGTATTGCAGTATAGAATAAATAATGCTAGGAACAAGTCATCTAATGTTATTTTTCTGATTGGTCAGTCGTCGGTCATCTTGTACAATACATCTACAAAACTGGACACAAATGTTTCACATATTATTCATTATGAATTATCGTCACTTGTGCGTGAAAGATTCCCGCTGTGACGTAAAACAATAATTCACTTTTTAAGGAATTAACATTAAAAAAATATTATATAATTAAACTTTTCCATTTTTTTTTAATCGTGATAGCCAGACGGGTGTTGTCACACTTGCCTGCAACTAACTCTTTACGTGTTCCAAGATTATCTGAAATAGAAATGTGGTGTGATCAATATCGCTCTGTAGTGTTCGAAATTAAGAAACTAATAAGGGGGGTCATTCTCCATAGGCCCAATGTTAATACCTTTAACACTGCTGATTTTCAAATGAAGATTGTTTATTGTTATTGATATGTTGATAAGTTTCCCACGAAGATTGTTTATGTTAGCGTGAATTTGAAATTGTCATGGAGATATCTTGAAATTGTAAATATGGTTGTTGAAGTTTTTGTGCATGATTTTGTGTGTGTGTATGCTTGTGTACATGTGACTGAGTCAGTACTTAAATTTAAAACCGGTAAAGCTAAATATATGTCAGGGCTCCCGGTATACAGATCTCACTGAACTCTCATGATTACTCGGGCGATTGGCGTTTTCCTGTACATTGTGAACAGGCTTTGTCTTTTTAGAGAATTCCTCAAATAGCTTAAAAGGTAGACAACAGGTGCCTCGTATTCCATTGTAAGTTTGTGTGTATGTAGGTCAGTGTGTGTGTGTGTGTGTGTGCGTGCGTGTGTGCGTGCGTGTGTGTGCATCAGTTTCTTTGTCCTGCGCCATTCTCTGAAATTTACTGACATTTTCTAATGTTATTCCATCTAATAGTCATCCACCAGTCTTAAAAGCAATGCAAAACACAACTCAGTTGAGACCATTTCATATTAATTTTGACACGTATTATGGCAGGTTAGTCACATTTCTTTTCTTTTTTAATATTCGTTGTCAGTTTTTATTTTTAATATATATTTATTATTTACATTCAAATAAAACCTATTTTTTAATATTAATATGTCATTTTGGAAATGTACATATATATTTTTTTAATTTGTTGTCATTTATTATTTTTACTTTATTGTTTTTATTAAATTACAATTTCATTTAATCTGATTGCAACTTATATTCTATATTTAAAAAAGTCCTATCTACTGTACATATACTGTACATGGTAGGATGGTAGGAGAAACAATATCCTGTGTGGTGCAGAGATACGGTTGATGGCAACGTATTGAATTTCACTTTCCTATTGTTTATATTTAATGACCTGTCAATTATGGGGAAGAAAGGAAAGACCACGTCCACGTAACAATGGAAGTATTGATCTCGCTGTCCTCCAGAAGAAAGATTGTACGAGATCTTTGGATTTTTTTGCGCAATTGAAAATTTGAGGAATTATGGTAATTTCCATAGAACCGCACGTCCATCGCGAGAGACCAAGACGACGCGATGAGCGAATTATTTGTACTTTCGTCATGGTCCTCATAAACAGGTATTGATAATATTGGTAGAATCAGCGAGAAATTGGTAATTGTGTGAGGAATTATTAAGTCCTGGGTTCTGGCAGCATATGGTGTCTCTCTCGCCTCCACCCAACCCCCCCTCTCCCACCAGCCCTTGTCGGAATATGGGAATACGTCATTGTCCGTGTCGTATCCGAGGGACGTGAGAACTGCTCGCAGTCGTATTCTCTATGCACTATTCTCTTGGCACTATTCTCTCGGCACTATTCTCTTGGCTCTATTCCCTCAGACCTATTCTCTCTGAAACTGTATTCTCTGAACCGTATTGTCAGGATGCAGCCATCACGTGTCGCGAACAATAGCCTTGCATTCCACTCCCGTGGACGGTCTTTCCCGCTGCAAACTTGCCGCACACAAAAAAAACTCCGACCAATCAATGGCAGATGACAGCTTGCAAATGAGACCCGAGCCAATTTGCATAAGGACACCGATGTTGCAAAAGTTCGCAGTGGCTGTCATTGTAGCCCCACCATGACAGTCACAGGCATGCTTTGTTTTTCATTTCCTGTGTGAAATGGACATTATGCAAATAAGCAAGGTCTTTCTGAATTCCATCTGGTGCTGGTCGCATTCATCATGAGCCAGGGGGCTCTGATTGGGGGGAGGAGAAGGGTCATTGTTCTAAACTTTTCAAATTTAAAAGTAGGTTCCCCCCTGAATGTTCAAAGTATATTAACCCTCTTCCTCCTGGAAGAGGGATCAAATAGTATAATGAAGTATATTCAATTTAAATAGTACTGTGAATTTGTGTATGTCACTTTGCACTTCAAATCAGCTAAACGTTCGAGGTTTTTCTCTTTTTGATTTATTATTTTCTCATTAGATTATTCACAATCACACAGCACTTTAAACTCCATATTCACTCATTGTTATTCACAATGCCACTATTATATAATGTCATAATATAAACTGGTAACCTAGATAGGAAAGTGATTCATGCACAATTAAATGATAAAAGTTTGACATTATGATGTAGGATTGTTATGCAGTTATTTCTATCCCATAATAAGCTAGCTTTTGCAACAATTATCACAAAACATATAGCTGATAATAATAAGTTAACTTTGTATTTTATGTTATAAAAATAATTATAAGACTGAATACTGTCAACTGTTTTTAGTAATTAGTAACTGATGCGAAATAATATATTACTTTTATCGATAGAGGAAATTAACTTTTAGCAATGTCCCATAAAATATAGAAGCTGCCGTGTTTTCTAGGCCAATCGTAGTTGGGACTATAGAAAACAAATTACGTTGTCGGTTGCGAGTGGAGTGTGCGAAGCGACAAGCAGCGAGAAAAGACAAAGTCTAGTTGTCCGAGAGAAATAATGTGGGCTGGTGACAGGCTGCTGGGTCCACGGCCGAGTGTGGCAACCGAGTGTGGCAACGCAGTGACGGTGGCAGTAATCGGCCAAGCAGCCTGCTGCGTACAACCTTACTATTGACCCATTCTGAATTATTAATAATGAGAAGTGTTCACAATTCTTTCTCTCAGTGAAAGAACTAAATGTGGTGGTGACCCCCTCCCACTCCTCTCTTTCTCTCTGTCTGTCTCTGTCTGTCTCTCTCTCTCTCTCTCTCTCTCTCTCTCTCTTTCTTTTCTCGCTCTCTCTTGCTCTGTTAGCTTTCTTTATTCTCTCTCTCTCTCTCTCTCTCTCTCTCTCTCTTATCTCAGGTATTCATTCACACACATACATCATGGACAACAATGTACTGGCCAGATACAAAGCGAAAGAAGACTGCCAACATTTCTTTTCGTATCGTGAATAACTGAATAGGTCTGCTTTCAGGCTGCTAGGCAGTTGTGATAAATATACCTGGATGGATGGGATTCCTGCGTATATATACACACACAGTCCAGAATCCATATGTCAAACATGCAGATTAATATCTAATGAATTATGCAGATGAAACTCATGAATTTGTTATGGTATTTTCAAATATGTTATAAACACAATTAGAATATATTAGTTGTCAGTTTTCAATTCTATAAAAGGTTCCGAGCATGTTAGTGTGGAGTTGAAGAATTTAGCGAACATGATGAAAGTTTTATATATGTTTTTGTGAAAACAAACATGGGTGAAACAGGGAGAGTCAAATACTGTTCTCAATAAACTCGGAATTTAAGACGTAGAAATGCTTTCTCTTTCTTTGGGAGGATTACTACAAATGCATTAAGGCCCAAAGTCCTAGCTTAATCTTTCTATTTTATTTGTGTTGAAAATCCCAAAGTCTTCCGAACTGTGGGGGAGATTTAGCGAAAAATTGTAATCCCCAATTTCAGCTTTCAGCAGTAGAGATAGGGGCGATAGCGACAGGCAAACAAGGACATGAAAGGAATTAGATGAATGTGGAAGGAAAGAAAGGGGGAGAAAAAGGAATAAAAGGAGAATGGAATCGATGGCCGATTCGTGAAGAATGTATGACGAGTAATTGTGCTCTCTATGCCGAGGCGCATGCTTGATCTGTCTTTTCGCCCGACGACGGAGTGCGAATATTAAAGCAAGCCGTGGACCATGAAGATTTTATGTCAGTGGGGAGTACTACTAAGGAATTCCGACTCTGACCTTAGGCAGTGCTCTCCCTTTACACAGCCAGGCAGGAAACACTGGCAGATTTATGCATGACTGGCTATTGCACTACTGCACCCCTCCTCCTTCCCCTCACCCCCACCCCCCTCTGTCCTTACAGGGCCTGTCCCCTGGGGCTAGTGTCAACGTTTATCTTGGGTCACAGCCTCTCTCACCCCCCTCCTCTCACCCCCCCTGTATTGTACCCATGTTCAATAGACCCTTCTGTACTGATCAATAGGGGCCCCGTTGTACCTGAGCTGAATAGGGGTCTGTGTGTTGTGAGTGTGTGTGTGTGTGTGTGTGTGTGGCGAGTGTGTACTGCGCTGGGTTTGTTCTGTGTATGGAGCTTGGTGGGTCGGGTCTCAGCTGGGTTTCGTGTGATGGCCGCCGCGGCGTTGCGCAGAGGAAGGAGTGTTGGGGGTTATCTGGGTGACCGATAAAACTGAATGAACCCGGTATTCGTTGGATGTTTGCGTGAGCAATGAGGGTGTCGTGGAATGAGAGAGGGGGCGCGGCGAGTCTGGCTAGACGTGGGAGGGGGGTGGAAGGGTAGCTTGTTTGCGAGTGTGTAGGATACGGATGTTGAAATATTGATTTGGGGGTACAGTCATGGTCAGAGATCATCCCTGAGAGTGGAGACACGGTGGAGACAAGGTGGAGACACAAAGTAGTGGATCACTCAGTGGGATACCTGGGCTAATACCGTGACGGATATACCGGAAACATTGTGACTGTAGTCATTGGGAGAAGTTAGTTCAGTCATACGGACAGCCGCCCAGTAGTAGTAGTAAAACACACGATTGGAGAGCATACTAACGAGATCTAGTCAGCACGGATAGTACAGACAGCTGCTGGGAGTAGTAGTAAAACACACGATTGGAGAGTATACTACAGAGATCTAAAACACATGATTGGAGAGTATACTACTGATATCTAAAACACATGATTGGAGAGTATACCACCGAGATCTAGTCAGCACAGACAGTACAGATAACGGAGACATAAAACACATGATTGGAGAGTAATACCACCGAGATCTAGTCACAATCAATGAATATGGATACGTTGGACACGGTAGAGACTGTGATGGTACCAGATATGTACGACTGTTTTGTGACAAAAATTCAATACGAGATGGTAATTATATTTTCGTCACTTAATGTTATTTTATGGGGGGTGTCCTTTCTTTTTTCATGCGACTCGAGAAAGGGTTTTGTGTGCAAGGGTTTAATGTGCAAGTGTTTAGTGTCCGTTTCCGGTTGGGATGACAGTGTTCTTATCGCTGGGGTTCACAGCTAAGGTCAGGGACCCTGTAACATGGGGTTATTTCCTTATCTGAAAAAGCCTTAAAGCTTCAAGGGACCGTAACACTTGGCGACTCTTGAGACTTTTTGTCGGGGTCAGGCTACACTTGAAATTAGAAATTCCAAGAGAGCTAGCAACATCACTACCTACAGTGTCCCTTTCTTGCAGGATCGGGTTTAAAATCCATCCTAGAACTTCCAATTAATTTTGTCTTGAAGCCCGAGTGAGCAAGCGTTTGAAAGCTGGTCCCAAAACCCATCTAATATCATGTGACGCACCTTAAAATCACTTTACAAGAGCTGTGGTTACTATAGAGCCGGTAGTTTCAAAGGCCTAGGGATAGAGCCCAAGCTGGGGAGTTCTTGTCATTTTGTGTGTGCCTGGTAAACAGCTGGTTCATGCTTGGTAGCCCCACTCTGGGTTCAACCCCCAGACCCCTATCACCAAGCTATCAGCCTGGTCTATTTCAATGCACTGCAAGTGTGTTGTACATTTCTATGGGCTATTTCACTAGTAGTCTATTTCAGTGCACTGCTGTAGTCTTGTGTCGTGCATTTTTCTTGTCTATTTCAGTGCACTGGCTGTGTGTTGTACATTTCGCTCATCTCTATCTCACTCATCTCTTTCATCTGTCCATATTTCACTTTTTCACCATTTCAATCGTCTATTTCACTGATCCATTTCAATCATTCTGTTTCACTAATCCATTTCAATCGTTTATTTCGCTCCAATTTTGACCCGACCCTTTTCATGTGTTTGCCCTGCCTGTGTCTACTGAGCATGCTGACCATTACTAGACATTCCTCATCCTGAACGTTTATTCCCAGCAGTGGAAAAACGCTCTGATGTAACTTCCAACAGATGCATTCTATGCTGGGGTCAGTTTGTTGTCTCGACAAACATTTCCCACAAAACAATGGGCAAGGATGTTTGTATCAATCCGCCTCTGCAAAATTGATTTATAGGGTATTGATTATTTGCCACTGGCCAACAGGCTCAATATTTGTGATAAATATTGCTAAATTGCTATCTAGTGTGGGTTTTTGCTTTAGAAATCTTCACACGTTCATTCAAGGGAGAACACCTCAATCAAACTTACATTTATGGAATCATTAAGAAACTTATTTTTTAAATATTTAAAAAAAAATAGTTTAAGATCATGTAGAATAATTTATATTTAAAAAAAAATATCATCGACTGGTTTTCCCTATATTGAACTTATTTTTTTTTAATTGCTAAAACAAAAAAAGTTTACAATCATGTAAGTGGAATCATTTAAAAAATGTTTTAAACTTTCCCTATAATGTTATTATACATATTTTTAATATAACTTGCTGTAATACATATTGTTGTTGGTTGCCTAGGCCACCCTCCTACTATTAGCAGTAACTGTTGTGTGTGGTTCTATTATGTTCTATTAAGTCCACAGTGTTATACACTTTGGTATAGAGTCAGCGACCAGCCTTGCTATTATTATCTGTACTGTGTCTATATAGCAGTAGCTACCAGTCACCTAGTACAATCTGTGTTATAAGTGAAAGAATCTTGAAAGTGGCTCTAAAGTCAGATATATTTATTTTGGTTGCTTTTAAATACTCAGCTGTACTTGCCTATACAGTAGCTGCCAGCCTAGCTATTATTCAGCTGCATCTAGTAGCCTGCATTGATGATGGCTACCATAGCTATTATGGCTAGAATACCATATGTCTTTCTATAGCCGGCAGCCAATGTTATGTCAGTATACAGAATATTATTCCACTGTGAACTGAAAGAACAAAGGGCATATTGTGCATAATAATGATGTGTTAAAATGATGAATGAAAGAACCCTGATGGTCTTCATTAGTTCGTCAAGCTGCAAAGCCACCCAACCTTGTATTGGACGTGTTGTAGAAAGGATGGGTATATCCTTAGTATAATTACTTAATATAACTTGTAATAGGATAGATATTGATAAGCTTCTACTGGTTTTGTTCTCTTACCCCCTTCTATAAGATATAGAATTTTTTCTAATACTGTAGTCATATCTATGTAAATGTATCTCAACATATGTATCGACGTATCTCAACATATCACGACAAGATATCAAAGTGTGTGTGTGTATGTATGCACGTGTGTATGCACATATGCGTGTGCACACACACACACACACACACACATATACATGTATTGCACAAAGGTAATTTATGGAGTGTTCAACATTATATGTATTTACACAGTGGTTAGTGGAGGTGCTGTTGATAGCTGTTGACAATACGAACATAGAAATTACCAAAAAGGATGAAATATAGTGTTTATTTTGCGTCATATTAGGTTCTGTATCCATGTAAAACATCTTGAATTGCCAGTCCTTACGTGATTTTTAGAGAAATTATTGCATGTCCTGCCTGAGCTATGAATTTACATTTATTTCTTAAAATGTATCTAAAAGTCATCTATCATTAAAACTATATCTAAATGCCATCTGCCGATAAATGAGAATCTATATTCCGTTAGTATAGGAAGTTGTCTCATGTCTAGTCTGTCTATTATATATGTTGCGATCTGACCTTTCCTTGTCAGTGCTTACATAAATACCTACCCAGGTACATGGACCAATCAGATTGCCAAATTCACAGGATATTTAGTAAAGTTATTTCTTATTGTTGAATCATCACCTATGGGTGAACGATTCCCGCTGTGACGGGAAAGCAATAAAACAATAATTCACTCACTCTTATTGTTGAAATATACTTACGATTAATAAAAATTGCATGTATTTATTAAAAGTAAGCAAAGAATGTTGTTTTTAATTGTTGAAATAAGCTTCAGTTAAAATAGCAGATTGGTTTATTTAAGAAGTTATTAAAATGTTCATGTGTGACAAACTTAATATAAATAAAATGATTGATGAATAGAGGAAAATTCAAATATATTTAAAGGCATACTAATCACAAATATTTATGGTTGTTTTGGATTAGTTCTTAATTTATAACTGCAAAGTACATTCACTTGACATGTACAAAATCATGTTTGTAATAATAATAATAATAATAATAATGTGTCCATTTATATAGGTATGCTCATAGCGCTTACATTATTACCCCGGTCAACGGATATGTGGTCACTCAATTCCCTCTCAACTCCCTGGGGAGTATACAACCCAAACTGCTGTTGAAGGCGCTACAAGGTTATCATTCACACGCCCATCTCATCCTTCCCGGTACCCATTCTCTACTTCCAACACCACCTCTGCAAAGCGGTTCATACAAAAGTTTGCACATCTGTGTTTACGTTCATACCTAACGCATAAAAAAAGCAGTTGGTAATGTATCGCAACAAATCAATTGTCAATCAAAAATCGTTTTTGTTTATTTTAAGTATGAAATTGGATAGAACCTTTGGTAATGTTAGTAATTGGGATTTCCGTGATTCACTGTAGATGTACTAATACCTCAGAGAAAGTTAAAAAAATAGCAGTCGGTCATTATATATAGAATACTCAATACATTGGTAAAAAAAAAAAGAAGAGAATAATTGTATTGAAACTCAATGATGTCATCACGTACGTCGAAGATGAAGCTTTGTTTTATATTGCATTGCCAATATTCAGATCTTTTGTCCTTTTATAAAAACATCCAATCCAAAACGACATTTATAATTATACTGCATCTTTAAATACAACATATACCTGTCCAAAAATAGTCCTGACATTCATTTCCGTAATTGTAACAGTAACAAAAACATCACATGCATCTTTTAACGATAATAATAATTTGTCCATTATTTCTTTTTCTTCAAATATCACGTGTGCTGGTAAACGTATGCTGACGTCAGCTATGTTGTTCTGATTCATTGTTGACTGGTATATAAGTCACTGCACGCCAGTTTATTGTCACTGCACGTCAGTTTCTTAGTGAGTGGCACAATGGATATTGCTGTTATTAATATTCCCTGTGTTCATGCTGGATGGGTTTCGGCACCAACAATGGTATTTATATTTTTTCGGTATCTTTCGGGTTTTTAAAGTTATTCCGATTTTCATGTCATGTTTTTTTGCAAGTTTTCTCTTGTATATAATGCAAAATTTGTGGGTATTGAACATGTTATAGGATAATTAAAAACGTTGAGGTTTTTTTACTGTCCATTTGGTTCAATACAAATAGATCCGTGAATGTCTTTTCTCTTGTATACTGCAAAACTTGTCAAATGCTGGTATTGAAAATGTTATAGGATAGTTGGAAACATTGGGGTGTGTTTTATTGTCAGTTCAGTTTAATACAAATATATCCGTGAATGTCTATGTAAGCTAACTGTGAATTATTATAATACAAGTTTTAGTGAGTTTCTTTCTACCATCTTAAACATTTCAGCCAGGATCATTCCCCAATCAAATGTGTTAGAAATGTCATATAAAATGAAGTTTTAAATTTCTTTTTGTTCACTTGTCAAAGAATTACATGAAATTTGAAGCTATTCCAGATTCATATTCCATTTCACATTTTGAAGATTGTCTTACAGACCCATATATAAAATTTAGTTGAATATATGGATGGCAGTGTTCGGTCCAATATCCCATTGTAGCGTATGTGTGAAACAAAGATCCCCGCTGTCATGTAAAATAATAACTCACTCGTGTATGAATAAAAGATTCCCGCTGCAACGTAAAACAATAACTCAATCGCTTACCCAATATCGCAATGCATTTGTACCGACAAGAATATTCTGTACACTTTCCTACCATTGAATACCCCATTCAGAAAATTCTCATTTCACCAAGGGAAGATTCCCACAGCAATGTTAAACTCATACAGTATTAATTTTTACCAACAACAACAACAAAAAAATTGTATTTCTTTTTAGAATTTCTCATTTTTACAATCGTCACAAATAGTTGAAACATTCCCACAGCAACGTTAAACTCCATAATCATTTTTACCAACAACATAAAGATTTTTAATTTTAATATTTAAAAAAGAATGTAAATTAATGTAAGTTTTCCTTCCAGAGTGAAAGTCCGAGTCGGAAGCGGCGGAAGACGTCTGGAGGTGTAGTGGACTTGTCCACGTCTCCGAGTCCACCTCCCAGCAGTCAGAGGGATGTTATTCTGGACGCTGCACGGTCAGTCCGACGGCGCAGCTCCACACAGCGCCACCTACAGATAGAACGCTGCGTCACGCCCAGAGCTCGCAGAAGGTAAATATACGTATACACATGTTTAGGTTCTATCGCTTCGTATATATATACACACCATGGGCCCTATTCTCGAAACGTTCTTACGATCTTCTTAGCCTAAGAACGTTCTTAACTTTATCTTAAGGATACCTATAGCATGAGCTATTCACGTTCTTAAGCTAAGAAGATCTTAGGAAGTTTTGAGAATAGGGCCCCGTGTATATAGTAACGTTAAAACTCCATATTCACTCACTCACAGATTCCCGCAGTGATGTTAAACTCCATATTCACTCACGTGTACATGGTATCGGACCTATATTACTTCTGTTTTTTTTTTTTATATGTACTATATTTCTTTCATGTATGTCGTACTGCTTCGATATGCACAATATGATTGCATTGGTGAACATTATTGTGTTGGTATATATATATATATATATATATATATATATATAGTGTATGTACATTGATATTCATTGTATTGCATCAATATACACTGTATTGTTTTGGTACACATATTGTATATTAATAACTACTGTACTGCAATAGTATACACTACTATTCATCGATATATACTGTAATACATTGATATACTTCACTGAATTGTTTGTATATCCTTCATACTACATCAATATACACACCGTATTGCATTTATATACACTGGGTTTTTTTTATATAAGTAATTTTGCATTGATATATATACAATATTACTGTAACAATGATATATACACTGTAATCGTGTATCTCGTACTCTATCAATATTCACCATTGTACACTGCATGATAACCACTATTGTTTTCATATGTGATATGCGCTGTACCATATTGGCTTGTGTACTGGATTTCCACTATATTCTGGTGACATGAACACAAATATATTATTGCAAAGATGGTCGCATTAGCTGAGACTTGAATCAATTTAAATGTGAACATTCTGATGATCAGAGAAATCACGAGAAAATAAATACTTGGTTGAATAACGCATTTATGTAGACAAATAAAATGTGCTTAGTAGTTTCAAGTGATTATTCTTCTGACTATAAGTAGGTCATCTGTCATTGAATGTACGTGTTTATTCTCATATTTTTTTTAATAATAATAATTAATTTATTATATAATTTTTGAAAGCAATGTGATGCAGTTTAAACATTAGGAGTGTCATTCACAGCCCATCTGTCAATGTATGTGAATGCACGCTTTGAACTTACTTATTATGTGACATATTCCAAATTAATCAATTCATAACAAGGAAACAAGCCTTTCTAAACTGTGCTAATCTATTCAAAGGGAAATTAGGTCAACTTTTTAACTTTTGTACTAAACTAGAAAGCTCAAGACATTCAGTTTTCTCTGTTGCTAAGTAATTAGGTTAATCTGCTACCTTAGTGATTAGTCATGTAGACTTACGATACTGTAAGTGAATGTACATGTATACACTTTATGTATATAAACTTGAAAATAGTTTTCAGTCCTTTCTTAATTTTATCTTTAACCTTCTCCCTGCTGAATAAAATCAAAGTGTTCTATTTCTGTGTGCGATTGGGCAACTTAAGTCGCCTTCAGCAGGGAGAGGGTTAATGGTTTTACATTTCCATGTAGTTCACGTTCAGCTCCGAAATTCAGTGTGTGTATGTGTGTTAGAAGATGTTTGAATGTGGTAGATTGTTATTTACTACATCCACCAGTTTGAGACAATCTAATTAGTCTGGACATGGCGAAAATAATTCATACATTATCGTCAGTGGTAAAGAACAAAGCACACCAGACCATACATGTGTTGTGTACACATATTATATTTTTAATATTTCCAAAATGTTAATAGCTACAATATCAATATGGCCTGAAACATAGCATACTGTAAAAGTTTCACCAACATTTTCATCAAGAAATTGCCAATTAATTTGTCTAGGCTCTCATCCCTTTTAAATGCGAGTGCTGTATTCCATCAGTTGTTATGGAAGGGTCCATTATGTCATTTAAGGGTATTCTCTCTCTCTCTACCCATAGGCATTGTGAATTTAATGAAGAATTCTGTAGATTTTTTTTTCGCTTGGCCTAAGGGAATTCCTTACTTTTTCCATCTTTCAATGTCAGTTTGACAAAGACATGGGGGATGGTATTCGGTTACAACATCTCATGACGTAGTCACGACTAATTTTTATTTCATAAATTGCCCAGAGATCTCTAATTAAATTTAGTGCAAGCCAAAAATGTTTAGGCCACATTTTCACCATCTGCTAATTTGCTAATAACAATCCAATTGTTTTAAATGCATTAATTCGATTATATTGAAATTGTATTGTATGGCATATCTTATATCCATAATCTTTCTAATGCGCAAAAATATTACTAAATATTGCTAATCGTTAATATTATTTGAACATTTATGAGCTTACATACCGTATATTTGATAAATATCACCTGAATCTAGTCATATTGGCATAATGCACTAATCCCATACATGCGCTAAAGTACTAGCAATATAATGCAGGGAAATAAATATTTTAAGAAGTGTCTAATAAATCTATTGCACTATTATACTATACCTGTGATGTTTTATCATTAAGGCCTAGAACAGAGATCAACAAAAAATACAAATGGTCTAATCTTTTAGATTTCACATGTGCGCAGGATCATGGAATTCCTTCCCAGTGGCTGGGCATCCAGCTTTTTTCTCTTCTACTTTGTGTGTGTGTGTGTGACTGTGTGTGTGTGTGACTGCTCATCTGTGCATGTGTGACTATGTGCTTGTGTGTGTGCTCGCGTGTGTGTGTGTGTGTGTGTGTGTGTGTGTGTGTGTGTGTGTGTGTGTGTGTGTGTGTGTGTGTGTGTGTGTGT
>JAUTBV010104302.1:0-15281 GCA_032361325.1 Lepetodrilus fucensis | reverse complement strand
AAATATATATTTTTTAAATCAATTGTGATAAGTATATGCATATTCTAAAAAAGAGATTAAGTTTAAATGCACTATTTAAATTACTTGATATTACTGTAGTAGTGATGCAATTATTTATATAGATACACGTATACGTATTCTCAACAATTGTATTACAGGTATAGAATGCACTATTTAGAACAACTACGAATGTAGAATACTGTAAGAATATTATTCATGTTTGTCAATCCCATCTCATGGTATATATATATATATATATATATATATATATATATGTCTGTCTTTTCAAATGTCTTGTCTTGTTTGCATTTTCATGAAAATAAATATTGTTTAAATCAACTGTCGTCATTGAAATCATAATATTTCCAAGAAAAGCACATACTATTGCGTTTTAAATTATACAAGAAACCCCAGCTATAACTCTATGTGTGACATGGAATTAAAGGTGAATCAAGGATCATACGACGGCGTAGCAATAATCCTCCTTCCTCGACTCGCTTCACTATACACACTATAATGCCACACTTGCTCGCTAAACTTTATAATATGCGACATCAAAAGAATTAAAGACCATCCCTCAGATTCCTGTCGACTGTACTGACAAACCTCGAGCAAATACACCTTGATAACTCTGTGCCTCGAACAGCCTATTAGTTCAGCCGGAATGCCTGGTCGCAGAGGTGTGACTTTAATGATTACATCACAGCAACACTAGTATGGTAATTTTCGATTCAAACTATGCACGTTGAATCAATGCTACGATACTACGAACTTATGGACAATGACATTTTCGTCGCAAATGGGTGAAAGTTTCCCGCAGC
Organism: Lepetodrilus fucensis; assembly: GCA_032361325.1. Lineage (NCBI taxonomy): Eukaryota > Metazoa > Mollusca > Gastropoda > Lepetellida > Lepetodrilidae > Lepetodrilus > Lepetodrilus fucensis. The sequence goes on along the minus strand of JAUTBV010104302.1, from coordinate 14,460 downwards.
GACGTTAAACTCCATATTCACTCACTGACTCACAATGACATTAATATTGTAGAAAAGAAAAAACCTCATGTTTCTAACATACCACTATGGTAATATCTTCATTCTATTATATTTTAAAAGTGAAATAATTGTATTAGCTGTATTAAGTGTAAAAGTCTCTTCCTGTTGATCAATCCGAGAAGAGTTAAAAGTAAACTGGTGTTGTGTAATATCACCACAGCAATAAGTAGGCTATTATTGTATAGTCTGGCAGGCCATGTTACAAAACCCTGTTTAGTATACTGTTACTCAAACGCATGTCACTCAAATTTGGCACTGCATTAGGAAATACTTGTGCCCAACCAGTAGCAGATCCAAGATTATAACTTCGTAGATCACCGAATAAAAATTATGTCAATTTAACCTTTTACTATTTAACTTCATTCTTTTGCTATTTATATGCGGAGGGGTGTCGTTCTGTCATGAACGAACACTAATGACAATTGGTCACATGTTAATATCATGAATATTTAGATTGCCATGATTGACAGGTGAAACATATATCGTTATCAACAGTTATAGCATGCAGTTTTTTATGTTAATGCATAATGCCTAATTTGACCAATTGTCATTAGTATAGTGTTCGTTCATGACAAAAGTATGAATTGAAATAGTAATAGGTTAAATAGACAGAATATTATTCGGCGATCTACGAAGTTGTAATCTTGGATCTGGTTAGGTACAAGTAAAACAGTTTTTGAGTAATGGTACCAAACAGGGGTTTACATTACCTGCCACAGGTGTTTGTAACATTACCTGCCAGACTATTAGCTGTATATGTGCTTCAAGAACATACAAGTATATCTGCCATAGACTTGATGAGTAGCATTCAAATCTACTGCAAGAAATAGTATCAATGGACAATGTGACACTTAGTATGTAATGGAGGAGGATAGTGCTGAACATCCACTGATTATAATGGGTTTCTATGCGCCTCCTTTGGATGACTGTGATATGTATTAGAATGCTAACATACAACAATGATATTGCAATATAAGTTATACAAGAAAATGAGCTAACTCTCTGGATGCCTTGGAATTAAAGGTGAATCACTACGTCGAGATAGCAACAATCCTCCTTCCACGCTCGTTTACTTTATAGTATACTTATTTCTATTACAAAATGTCTATCCAAAACTTAGCAAGTACTAAAAATGTGCCTAACTGAGTTTCTGCTTATGTCTATGACAATTTTAAATAGATATTTTCTGACTAAGAAGTTCTTAAGTTCAAAGTTTGGAGAATACCGGCCCAGAAGGTACTAGTGGACTGTATTTCTATATACTATCTTCTCCTCAGTGTATAGAATAGGCTACACGAAACGTGCTGATACGATATCAAACTGACAGTCGAATATTATATGTGCGCTTCCCACGACGTGATATATTCCTTGTAAGTAACCACAGGAAGCTCGCACGTTTAAGAATCACCCTGGAAGGACTCACACGTTCAAGAATCACTCTGAGAGGACAATCGAACCTTTAAAGTAAAATAAAAAGGCTTCGTGCCCCAGAGACGAGTACAAGAAAGCAGTTACACAATTTCCATCAGTTTTCCGAAATGACACGAGAGTATGAATTGGTCCTGAGCAAATGCTTGGAGCAGACAAGGGGATGTTCTATCACCTATTACATTGAGAACAAAGACGGCACCGCGGCAAGGATCCGCGGGTCTGAGTTGCTACATATAGCGGCCAAGCTTCAAACTATCACTGAACGTTGTCCGCGGACGCAGACTGCTGCTAACAGCACGCATCTCTAACACACGGATCAGTCTGTGCAAATAAAGCGCACATTGCCGGATTTGTCGCTTATTCAGATAGAAAAGTCGACTTCAGAATATTAGTAGTTCCTAAACCCTAAAATCCCGGACGGCACGGGTGCGATTTGCCTTCAATTAGGTAAAATGTTTAATGTAGTGTCTCGGGCAGCAAACACTACAATACTACGGCGTATCCGTTGCATGGAGGGGGCCCGCTGTCGGCTGACACTAAAATCTTTCCGGCCTAGCCACGGTATTGCTATTCCCACACACGAGTTTGATTTCTAGAACATGTTCTCTGCCTATGTTCCGAAACAAACATAAACTACATCTCGAGTTACGGCGATCAACTGTAATCGCTCTCAAGAGAAGTGGTAAATGATTTAAAGAAAGCGAATGCTAGTTTCGCCAGATTTTGCTTATATTATGCAATGTTTTAGGCGATTAAGTTTGCGAGACATCAGCGCAAAACCTGCAGGGATGAGGTCTAAAGTTTATCTAGCTCTCATGGGAAATGTCAATGAAGACATAGTGAATTGACTTCTACGCTTCCTTGTACAATTATATTCACGTTTACGATAACGTATGTATTTTTAAAAGGCATTTTACTCTTGTATTTATCCTCGTCACCATTGAAATTACCATTACTCATCCAACGTAAATAGCTGTAATATATACTCTGTATGTCGTTCTGGATACAATAGATAAGCAAAGGACAAGGAAAGACAACTTTAACATGCATTACTAGATGTGTATGTTTTTTCCACACTTTGGGCAAATTCATATAATCATAAAAACATCACTACCTGTGATTGAGATAAACCTTTACAACACATTGTGTGTGTTAATGTGTACAACAATGAAAGGAAAATAGATAACCGTGTTGCAACTTGTGTCACTCAGTACTAATGTACGTGGTCTACTTATACTTGGTATATTCGTAATTTAATTAAATAAATATTATATCCACATGTAATAAAATAATATAAAGCATGTTGAAAAAGAAAAGTGCTTGGTTAAAATAAAGAAGTCAGTCTTTAATGCATGTACTTGTAGTAAGTGAATATATTATTTTCCTAGATTGCGCGAAACTATTATCGTTTAGATGTTTCCGATATCAAAATGAAGGAGGTACGTTAATATATATTAAAACTTTAAGTCATTAAAATGTGTATCGATTCCATGTTATATTGATGTTATCAAAATCGTTCTTCCTTATCTGTTGTCGGTTAAGATTTGCATACATAATATTTTGACAAAAGTTGCAAGAACAGTCTCACGCCAAAGTCCAACGATCCGCGTAATGGGGGATCCATATGCATTCCATTAACTTACAATATGCAATTTATCATAGATTGGAATTAATACTGTTCGGATTTCATGATTCTGTCTAGGCACTTCTTTTTAAAAATATGGGATGTCCACGTGCTACCATGATTCTGGGCTATGTTGTCACATTTCTAATCTAATTTCCAAAGAGTAATTTGTAACCACGACACCGATAGCATTCTAGAACAACTTTTTACAGCGCCGTTTTGGTAAATTGAGACTGTGCTTGGTTCAGCGCTTCTTAGCCCCATGTTTACACTCACGAGGTTTCTGGGGGGTAGGACTGGCGTTCCAAAGAAAGGGGGAGTTAAATGTTAATTACTGTTTAAACCCCACTGTGTCCGTTCCATCAAAATTAAAGTATAGCTGTAGAATGATATACATTTTAACGACGCCCAACAATAATACAATTAAAAACAAGCGGTGAATTATCGATTACAAGTCAAACAAACATGAACATATAAGTATTAATGTCCGTTTTCATCCAACCACAAGATATTATTTTTGGTTAAACATTTACTGTCTAATCAGGCTCAATGACGTATTGAAAATATTTTAACCTGAATATTGTCTTTAAACGATATTAATTGTTATAAAATAGCTTAAATGGTACGACAAAACTAAGAATTTAGTTACTACTTAATACATTATTCTAACATATTTTAGTATAGAATTGGTATCAATTTTCGGGCATGTTATCGCTGTGTATAATTTAATGCACAGACAAGCGCAGTATGGTTGCTGTCTGTTTTCAATCGTATTTCCTTCATGACAAGTAAAATCACAGCGAGCACAACGGTAAATATCATTTTGTTGATTAACCAAATGACCATTGTATGACCAGCGCATCATGCAAATATTATAAAGATCAAACGGATTGTCCACAGTCTGTTTCATGTTTACTGAACACACGGTCTTGACCACCGTAAGTGGCCGGAGTCTGCCTCATTAACTGACCATCATTGGCTAGAAACTGGAAGGGGGTATCGAAGGGGAAGCTAATTATTATGAAGATAGAGATCTAAAGTGTTGTCGTTAAACACGGGGTAATATGTATTAGAGTTAACTGTTCTGTGTTCGCAATACCGAACATTTGTCCATTATAACGTAAATATTTCTGTCTCAGTTTATGTGAAAACAATAAGGGGTAGATTTAATCATGCAGGAAAAATATACTACATGTAGTAATATATTAAATAACTCATCGACAGTTTATCATAAGGTACGGTATTGGTACATTTTTAATGTATATTAGTTAATGAAACTAGTTCAGTTCATTATAGTTCTCGAACGTCGTAGACTATACAGAGTTATGTTTTACTGAGAAATACTAAAATTGTATATTATTTAAAATAAAATGTAGGCATTGAAATTCTGTTCTTGAGATTAATTACATTTAAAATTGTATTTTCCTCCCTCGATGTTTGCAACATAAAACGTTTGCTATCACAGTAATATCAACGTTAAGTTATCTACATTGTATTCCTGAAATGGACTTTATTATCAATGAGAACTATTTATTTTTATTGTTGAAACCAAATTTAGAAATTCTAACAGATACAATGCATCATTATTAGATGCATTGTTGTTTTGCAAACAACATCAGTTTCATTGTCGAATTTTAACATGTAGTCCATGTAGCCTATTCCTATGTGTGTCCTGGACTATTAAGTTGTATACATTCTCTATAATTCAGAAATTCCTACATGTATATTTAATTTTTTAAATAATAAATACAAATTAAATACATGTTTATGTTAAAATACGATTATAGTAATTTCCGCTAAGAGTATGAGTATCTAACTCATACATTGACATTAATTCTTCTATAAATTAGGTAACATTGGTTACCACTTGTCATGCACAGTGTCCATGCTTACAGAATAACATGTACAATGTCAGAGTGAGATGTAGACATTTACTTACACACAGAAGTTAGTATACAATTATCATCAAATTCTTTAAAACATGGGTCATATACTTCCGAATGTTTTATGATTTGTTCATGGACAACTGAACTATTTGTGTCTTTCCGTGTGAAATACAGCTATTAATATTATTACCGGAAATGTATCAATATTTACGACTGACGTATGAATTCAGCCTAACACGGCTAACTCCTGGACAACTAGTGAAAAATATAACCCGAAGACGCATAGGATCATCTGTCGTTTAGCAGTCATAAATCTATCAGCGTCGTGACAGCGATAGATCCAACGGGTTTGCTGGGTATTATGACAGAACAACGTCTTGGAAAAGCTGGTATGGATAGGATGGAAATATATCTTTAAATCTTTAAAACAGAAACAGTTGTGTATTTCTGAATAGAAGCTGAAGAACTGAAAGTAGTTTACCTTTACAAACAAGGTTTTTTGTTCCCTGGGTTTCCGAACTGAAACTGCTCGCCTGACTGAGTGCGCGGGTGAAATGTTCATCAACCACAGTAGCAGTCTCTCCAGTGAAATAAGTCAAAAGTACACAGTTTGCGTTGAAGTAGTGAGTTTCTTTTGGCTGTAGATCCTTATCCAATTCCTCTTCTTTGACTGCTGACGATGTCGATGCCGGGGTGTTGTAGCTGCCCAGATCCAGGGGCTCGTGCATTCTGGGAACGCCAAATGCCTGCGGAATAACAGAAATGTAGCAATGTACTCGATAATTTAATACCCCAATGCCAGGTAACGGATAGACGGGGCAATGGGGGGGTTCTGGGTTTCTTTGAATTACTCTAAGACATAGTCCAATACTGCTCGGATTGCAAGTCATGGCAACCGTGTTAGAAATGCGAGTTCATACTAGACAAAGGTATGCCATGGCTTAAGCGAAACACGAGCTTGACGTTACAGGTGAAGTGCATGTGATGAGGATCAAAGGAATCTCTGCATGACCGGGAAAAAATAAAAATTCACAGGTGACAATTCCAAGACGTATGTTACCTGTATTGCGGCCTCGCTGGAGGTCCGCTGATATGGAAATCCACTGGAGTATGGTTGGTACATAATATCAACACAACTCATTCTTGAGCAGCGACATGTAACAAGCACATGGAGTTCTAACGTAAGAATCTAGCGTTCTCTCCCTCTCATACCAAGTATTTTGACTATTGAATATATTTGGCATATGCATAGGCGGTCTTAGCACCGCCCGAAAACTCCCTCAGACACGCGATCCTGTCAATCATAGCCCCTTGATGGAACCACGTGGGGAACAAATGAGTCCGCGCCTCTGATTGGTTCTCGCTGTCTGTTGACATTCGGGGATCTCCGTGGAATCACGTGACTCATCTTGGTTCCTCACTGTAGGGTATTAATTTTAATTATGGGTTCGTCTGTTGGACAAATTGAGACTATTATAGAGCACATGTTTTGACATTTGAAATGACAGGCACCGATCTAATGGCCACAGTGACTTTCTCTGCTTTTATTGACTTTGGGATGGAAGCTCGATAAGAACTTCTGGAATAGCCGGAAGGCATGTAAACTTTAAATAAACTTGATCAAGTACATGAAATAAACAGGAGTCAGTTTCAATCGCCCTTAGAAAAATCGCGATCTTGTGGATATGATGGGGTGTTCAAGAATCCAAGAAGATATAAACGGATTAGTCTTCTTCCGTAACCGGTATTCCAGGTTACACTTCATTTAGTAATTCAAATAATATTCTCAATTGTTTATGGAATGGTGGGAAACTTGGACCTTTTCAAGACCGGTCATGGTATTTTTTCTCTCGATATTTAAAGGATTTGTCATTAATGCTTTAAAAAATGTATAATTTATTTTTATTTTTAAAACAAATCGAAAACTTTGCCACGAAACGTCTTTGATAAGGTCCAAGTTTACCACCATTGCATAAACAAAAATAAGAATATTATTTGAAATGGCAAGTGGGAACCCTATTATTAAAACAATATTGAAGTCACATTGACAATACATAGTGAGGACACAAACTGCCTTGAAAGTTGTGCATTATTCAAAGAAGTTAGCATGGCACGTATTGCATCTCTAAGTTTATCATTTAAATGTGAAGTGCCTTGAAAGTTAGGGTACATTGCTAGATATGCTTTATCCACTTTCCAAATATCATGATCATCGGTACCGTAGACAAACATCCTAGATAGTCTGTGTTTGATTTATATACATTGTACAATTTAGTATCCAGACGGAAATTTGAAAATTATAAGACAATACCTTTAGCATTATTACACTCATTCTAATACAGTACATACAGATAACGTGCTATAAAAAGTGTCCATTTGAAATATTATTATTTGAAATACACCGTCCTTGTTTTCCACTAGTCTAGCCAGAGAGTGGAAACAACGAATTCGTGTTTAAATGGGTACTTCATAAATATTAAAGGAGCCACTGAAAAGCATTCTATTACCTATATATCTAGACTTGCTTAACTGTTCTTGACGGTTACTGTATATTAATGAGGAGCGGTATAAAATTAAGCTTTACAGCTTGATTACTAGAGTCTCAGAAGGTGAAAGTAAATATATTATCTAAAAGTAAATTATATTGGTTGGTATTATATTTATATGAGAGGAGCCGCTGACACAGGCTACTTGATTATCAATCATCATTCATTTTATTTGGAATATAATTCGTTTAAACCATTAACAGAACATTTTGGGTGAGAATACTGTCTATGGCACAGAGTATACTAGTATGTTCAAAGTAATGCCTAAATACTAAATAGAAGCACATTCTAACTGCATTAGGCTACTTGTATATATAGGATTGCAATTCGTGCCTGTTCTGAGAGGACCACAAAGTGGAAATAGAACAAATTACACATTGGACACAAGTATGCTCGTAGTATAAGAATCGTGTACGTTACTTGTAATACTAAATAATAGTAATTGCCATAGTAAATATAAATACATACATATTAGTACATGTATTGTTAGTAGATTCCTAAATGTATTTAGCCACATACTTACTTTTATAATACTATGCATATTTTACATTTTTAAAACTATCAATATATAAAATATATATTTATTATATAATGTTATTACTATACTGGTGTTAGATTCCTCCTTCAGCTCAAGCTGTTTGTAGCATTGCCAGCGGCCAACAGAGTAGAATATATAGCAACTAATGTCGCAATTTCTATTTTTTATCATTTCCGTTATAATTGTTTGTTGTAAAAGACTATAGTTGAAACATCCGTGGTAAATTTGATAATATTTAGTTATGTACAATGTATATCAAACATAATAATACAAATATTAAGAACATTATTATCATGTAATTAAATTGTCTATAGGGCTACGCTTGAAATAATCTGTAAAAATAATATTACATGTAGGTATACTTTTGGCCTTAGTAAATCAAATGTCGTTAATGTAGATCTAGATATTATTATATAATAAACGTAATTTATGTAATGCCATTTAATAACAATTAGTTTAACATTGGGAGAAATGGCCCTAGCTCGTGGGTTATTGTTATAATAAGTGTATCTTCAGTACCAGTCTTCAGTTATCCGATGGCGATGATTTCGTTATACCCAAACATATTTTCTCCTTTTATTTTAGTCTGCGCCAATATCTGAATTTAAGAATTATTTGTATATCGGAGAAGAAGGGGCGTGAGGTAGCGCAACTAAACGGCAAATCATCTGAGGTCGGAACCTATCCAAAAGTCAGGAACAAATCTGTCCCGAGGCTTCGTCAGTTGAATTTCCGACGCGATCCTGGTAGGTTTCTTGGATCGTCATTACCAGCCGATGCTCGCAGGTTTACTGTAAAACGCATTGTTACGAGTGTTGCAGTTTTTTTCCTGTAGTCATTGGTAAGTCGTGATATGAGTCAAATAACGAAGACAGCGGCACTAAACCTCAGTTCAAACCAAAATCTAATCCCCAAAGAATGTTATGTTTATATAGCAATAATTGTTTTTCTGTGTTTAAGATAATATTCATTGACAGCCAAGATTGATACTAAAAATGCGATATCAATATAAATATTATTAAATAATACTAAACAAGTAAATTAAAACTGTACAGATGTCGTGATTATAATAATCTGATGAAGTTAAGATAGATAATACGGGAATACCCGTGATCTAAATGTAATTCAGTGACTACTATATTCGTACTAGCTCGAAATTCATCTAGCCTTCCACCTTGATCATAAGAGACTTTATATATGGGCAAGGTCAGAGGTCAAAGGGGACGATACCCATATAAAAAAGTATCTTATGGTTAGCAGGCAAGGCTAAAGCTATCTCGAGCTATGTTCGTATACATACGTCATGATACGAACGTTTATAATTATCTAAAGTGTTATTCCTACAATATAACCTTCAGCGATTTCTTAACATTTATTTTTGGTGCGATGAGATCATAATGTATTGCATATGAACGCAACGATGCTTTTGCACATTTTTATTCATGCAAATGCAAAGAGAAATGGGGAGCGCTTTTTTTCTAAGTTGGCATAACTTGTACCCAATCCCTGTCTATCGTGAACATATTAATTAATATGTCCAAACATGCATGTTGCCATTAAACGTACTCAAATAGTGAATATGGCTAGATTAGGTTCCACAGTTTCTATTAGCAAAGGATCGGTCGCTCCTAGACTAGATTATATAGTTTGCTCCAAGTATTGCACTGCATGTAGACCACACGCACCAATAACGGTGACTTCCTATATTTGAACAATTCACACTCAATATCATCAAGACAAGGCTTTGAGATTTAGAAACCTTTTGAGTACGATGGCATGCTCAAGCTCAAATGTATATGATATGGGGATTTGTGAACAAAACTGTAAGTTGAGCATGAAATAGTACCCGAAAATGTTGCGTAATATCCGGCCTGATTTAAACGGTATCCTCCGAGTAACTGTCGTTTAGATTTTGCCAATGTCGTTTCCAACTGGCGTTGGGAAACGTATTATTTATATATAACAGTAATTAGTTTGAACCTAAAACTGGTCCCGATATTTGTATACAAATACTCTGTTAATATACTTGGCAAGTATACGTAAGTACCGTTAGCTATTCAATAATTAATATTCATTGGTATGACTTCAATTCCGATTGGTTTGCACAGCCCACTGTTTATCGGCGAATTGTTGTGCCAACGTAGTCGTAGACACACTTCTCGGTATATCTGACGGCTGGGCGATGAATTCAATGCGGGAAATGTACACTTTATAATCACCCTGCTAATCAAGCAATCCAGAACAATCAACATCGGTATGTGTCAACCCGATGAGAGAGGAAATATTGAAGTGTTCAGTCAGAAGTTGTCGCGAGAGTGACGGACTCCTCGTTGGCACATATTAGTAATCTACGGTTCTAGAAGGCGCGAACAGGATTTCAGAATTACCTAAAAGTTATATCTAAATGTATCCTTCTAGCGGGATCAAGAGATCCATTGATTACACGGATATAATACAGTTCACATATTGACAAAGCGTGTTTCACATAGTGTGACCACTCATCAAGCCGAGTTCGAACCTCAACTAAAGTCCTTTGATATGCGCTGCAGGCTATTTGCTTGACAAGCGAAAGTCATCGTCAAATATTGGCTCGAATGTTTTCAGACAACCATCGGCACCTTTAAAGTCTTGAAGAGGACACAAACATTAAACTCCAGAGCGTTGCTAGATCAATGCAGCGTATTGCGTTCGAGACGTTCTCACTCAGGTGTATTTGGTCAGATGAACCTTGGACGGCGTGCTAGAACTGCGCAACTTCCGGCTTTCACGCGCAAGAACGCCTTTCACCCTCCTTTTCCAAAGATTACCCAACGAACAACAGACTATTCAACAGTTCTACGGAATTATACACCGCGTCAATGAAAAATGGAAATGTAACGTTCACGAGGTCTTCTCTTGTCTGAGAACAATTCCATTTGCATTCATATTTCCAACTGTAAACAACATTCGTAAATTGCAACGTCAAACATAGTAGTTTTACTCTACATTTTGAGGATTCTATCTCTATCGATGTTACGCAAACACACTTTCGGGGAGGAAGATTAGCTCTGAGCTACAATAATTGTTCTCCTCAAGGTTTTGGGGAATCCAAACATGCATTCCTTCTGCGGTTGTGACTTTTTCAAACTTTCACCTCGAATGGAAGAGCACTCGGGGACTCTATGCTTGTGACAGAATAAAATTGCGTATTGTCATGGTCCAGATACTCTGATTGTTTCCCGGAGTTTTTGTATACCTATTCCCCCGTTGTTTAGGGGAAATAACACAAAGAACCTGGTACGCAAAACATGAAAACCAGTTATTAACGATAAGCAAGAGTGCTGTTGCATGAAATACGGAATTGTAAATCAAACAGTATTTCATTATTACGTACTTATTACTATGCATGCTTGTCAAGAATTTGTATAGTTTCACATTTTGGAGAGTATGGACATTCTTCTTGCGTACATATGTCATAGGAACAATGGCAAAACAATTCTGTGAAATATGACAGTAGCATGGCCATTTATGTGATTAGTTGACAATAGTTTTGCCTTTATGTGTAGCACACAGAGAGACAGTCGGCGTTAAACTGCTTGAACATTCAATCTCTTCGTGCCAACTTAGTTATTTTAATATAGATGATTCACAACTAGGAAAGACGAGAAATACTCATAGTAAATATACTGTGTCTCTCAATCGGACAATTTGAATAAACTTAAAGACATAATATCACGGTTGATAGCCCTCTATAATGGACAAACGAATTTAGATCTGAGACTAATTACGCAAATATTGTATGTGAATAAAGGGAAGGTTCAACTGATCTATGAAGGAATTGCAAGAAAACGTTGCCGTTGCGTATTATATTTTAAAGTCGTACCACTGAGTTATACGTCACCTTGCATTGTTATAACAATATGACCACATTGCAGTGGATATTTGTCTACCATACAGCGGTGGAAAGGCTTTTGGATGTACAAACATGATTTTATGTATGTCAAGTGAATGTATTTTGCAGTTGTAGCTAAGAACTAGTCTAAAACAACCATACATATTTGTGATATTATGCCTTTAAAGGCTGGCGTTAATATATTGCAATGCAAAATATTACAAAACTTATAAATGTACACAAATACATATAATTTACCAATTACAGTATATTTTTGAATGAAGGCTAAATGCAGTGTTCGAAATAGAACATGACGCGTTATTTTCAGCGAGAACGGGTAACGTTTTATCCTTGCACGCCCGCATATCGTGTTACTTTTTGTTCGTTTTTCAATCGATCACTGGCCAACATGTATGAGGACGGGTAACTTCTCAGACTTACCAGTCCTCATGGCTGTCAGTGAAATTGCTGGAGTTTTATACACTGATCTAAGGTTAATTATTATATACAGTATATCGCTGGTAGGCGTTGAATCACCACTCTGTTTGAATATCTACAGTATTGCAATTGGTTATTTTATTATAACCTGAGAAGGTAGTCTATTGCATACAATACCTAGGCAGGTGTTATTATTGCTTGTAAACATAACTATATATACGTGTGTATTAGGCCGACATCATGATACAATCATATACATATAAATCATATCGTACCTGGCCTTCATCCAACGACTGTCTTGCGTACACTGAATGACACTCAACAGTGGAAGGTGATCGGTACGCCCAAAACGAGTATACGTACCAACATGCCATACCATCAGTCGATATTACATACGAGTCCTATATAGACACGTGCACACAAGGAGGGAATTACTACCATACTTATAGTAATTAATACCCTTGAGATTTGGGCCAATGTTTCATACATAGTTATACATGAAAATATATTGAAATCATGCATAATATGAACACCTGTATATAAATATATATGTTCTCCTAACCTATAATACCAGCGGTTGATTGTGAGATGGGGGTAACCTTTCAACTTTGACCTCACAGTCACGGGTGACTGGACATTGGTGTTCAATACTACTATTGTACACATTTATATTGCGCTAAATCCACGCTTGAAAGCATGCTCATACTACAAAATCGCCCCGGTCAATGGATCATTGTGCTCTAATTTTTATTCTCAACTCTCTGGGGAGTTAGGCCTATAAAGCTGCCCACTGACTGAACGCTGGACTGGTGGGTGAAGGTCAGTGGGCGTCACGGACATAGACCACATGATTCCTTTAGTCATAAAGATAATCTGTGACAGTTGCTTTGAGAGTTCAACATTAACAAATCATAGATGATTTAGCAAACAAATGTAAGATGACACAAACCTAAATGTAGGCTAACAATAATATGTTCAGGCTATATTTTATCGTGTTTATCCGTACAAACATCGAAAGAATATGTACATAGAGCTTCAGATATAGCATAGTGCTGTTTAAAGGCATAATATCACGGTTGATTGACCTATATAATAGACACACGAATTTCGATTTGAGACATTTATCTTGTCTGTGATGCATTACTATTCTAAGAAGGAATTCGAGCAAACATTATAGTTACTCCCCCTTTGAATGATATTTAGAAGCAGTCTATCGGGGAGGGGGTTGCATTGGAGATTTGTCAACGACACAGCGATTAGATGGAAAGCTTTTTTAAAGTACAAACATGATGTTATGTATGTCAAATGAATGCACTTTGCAGTTATAGCCAAGAACTAGTCCAAAACAACCATATACATAATACACGAGTTTACGTTATTACACTAGTATTAAATTATGTTGTTGTTGCTTTACTGTTTTGATATGCTATCTCTGGTATTTGTCAAGTATATGGTGTATTGACGTACTAAAGGACAGCGATAATAAGCTATAAGCACTAACTATACTATTAAGGCTCAGGATTAATAATACACTAGCAGATATGACAGAGTCGACTTTAAAGGCATACTATCACAGTTGATAGACCTGTACTGGCCATATTATCGCCTAAAATATGAACGTTTTCTTGGATATTTTTCTTAATATGTACATCAACTTCATTATACTTACTATGGCACATGCATAGCTATAGTGTGACCGTATGGTATATTCAAATGTATCTGCGCCATTTCTGTTATAGCGCAAGCGACTGCAGAAAACAGGGTGAAAATAGGCCTTTTTATGCCACTGACAGGTCCTATTATCTTCTGGTGCGTAATCTTCTGGTGAAATCATTTAATTTTAAATTGTTATTTACTAATATATAAACCATACCTAATGCATGCATTGATGTAAAAAGTTCAATCACGTATTATAAAAACACACCGTTTGTTTTGCCTAATGATGTATATTTGACATTTTGAAGCGATCTCAATGACAAACTAATAGACCGATATTTGTGTACATCGTGTAAAAAAACATAAAATGCTGTAGAGATTGATGGAAATTGTGCTACGCCATAACTACA
>JAUTBV010104291.1:1669-15281 GCA_032361325.1 Lepetodrilus fucensis | reverse complement strand
TTATGTAAGTATTTGTTTCCTTTATGTAAGTATTTGTTTATGTGTGAGTGTAAACCATACATGTAGTAACTGCTAAATCATGTACATATACCAGTATTGGTTGTATGAATAGACAGTATGTTTAAGAAGTGAGTGTACAGTATATTTACATTCAGATAAACAGATACGTTTAGTGATGCTGTAAACAGATTATGTTAATTGTTAAGCGTGTTTGGGTAATTTATTAACAAAACTATATAGGATGCTATATACACCGTTATTGCCCTATATACAATGCTTTATGTTATTATAACAAGTGTGATAATGACAATACTGCTCCATGTAATTGCTCATTGTTGTCATGTTATTGTTGTTTTTTATACATCATGTATAATGCTAACTTTGTCAAGATAAACAACTTTTACTAATTAACGTAAACTAGTTCTGGAACTATGTAATAAATTATTGCAATAATTATACACAATTACAGCATCAATGAATTCTGGATAATTTTTGGCCGGTATTTTAACAGTTTTAATTGAATGTGTTACTTTTCCAACTTAAACAACAACAACACAATGTACAGAATGCATATAATGCATTAGTCATGCTTTTACATCGGAGATTAGTAACAAGATCCATTACCAGCATTTATTCAATAAGTCTGTGTATTACCCAGTTCCAATTTATTGATAAATGGGTTAGCAGACAATAAGGAATGATGAATGTATGGGATGTTAAGGTCAATTTGTCTATTTGTCCCTAGTCCTAATCGGTGCCAAGGCAGTTATAGCATTCATATAGAAGTGCATCCCATTGCTTCCTAGTGCTGATAGACATTTAGGATGCAAATGTTTTAAGATACTATGCAATATTGGTGAACTTGTACTGAAACACTGAAATTCAGGTCATTAAAAGTATTTTGGAATAAAATTATGAGCTTTTATATTGATATCAATCTAACTATCATCTAGGTCATCATCAGTATTCATTTCAAGAAGTGATGAAGTAAATACTTGTTTCATTTGACTTAAATTCCTAAATGCGTCATTTGTGCAATTATGTCATTAATTTCCACATTTGCATGACCATTTTAGTGTATCGTTGCAAGAACTGTATGACAAGAAAATGTCATGCTTACGGAGGTAGCTACCGTGTCTGACTGTTCAATTATGGCTGTTGGAGCATTGAGTTTGACAAGTTAAGAGAGCATCATCCAGATGACCAGATTGCTCAATCTTGTGCGGTCTCAACGCTGAGAATCCCAGACTAATTGCATGCACTATTGCACAAGCACACTGGCTGACATGCAAAGGATCAGTGACGGTCAAGACAGCTGGTGACCACCAGTGATGTCTGGAGTGAGGTCTGGCATGCCGACATGCAACCACTGTGTCTTCCTAGTTAGCCTGGCGAGAATAATTCACCATATTGATTGGCCAATCATCGCTTTCATCATTCCACTGGTGCCATCAGTAGTGCCGCCGTCAGTAATGCTTGTGATCAGTGCATGCATTCATATTCAAACAGTCATATGTAGTTATGTGAAGCAATTTATGTAGTTATGTGAAGCAATTCAAGGCCCACTTTCACCTTGAACCGACCATGTGCTCATCATACCATTACCTAGAACTCCAAATGTAGCCGGGCTTATGATTTACTGCAATATTCTTAGATGAGTTTGCAGTATTTTTATAAGAGTCTGGAATTGGATGACCGTGAACCTGTAATTATTGGACACTCTTCTGAGATGAGGTGACGACTCCGGCTTTCAGAATGTGTGTCATTTCCAGCATCTGTGTAGGAGCCATTCCGTGATTAGGAGCGCATTGATGCTGCATCTGTGCTACATACTACAATATATGTATATACACTGTATACATCATCTGTGTAGGAGCCATTCCGTGATTAGGAGTGCATTGATGCTGCATCTGCGCTACATACAACTACACTATACAAGTACATGTTTATATGTACTGTAAATCAAGAAATGAATACTAGCAGAATGCGAAAAATGCGACCGTTGTATTGTTGTATTTAATTGCTGCGCGTTAAAGGTAAAACCGTGCAACAAACATGTATGGAGACATGGCCGTTCGCATTTTATTGGTGTCGCATTTACATCTAAATTCTAGAGGTCACATTAAATTAGTGACGCATTAATTTTGTGATTTACAGTATCTACACAGTATACATCATCTGTGTAGGAGCCATTCTGTGATTAGGAGCGCATTGATGCTGCATCTGCGCTACATACAACTACACTATACAAGTACATGTTAGATGTATCTATACAGTATACAAGTATGCTAAAGCATTCAATATGTGTATGCACCGTCCCCTATGTGCATGGGATCAGCATAGCATCAACTAAATATACATTTATGCTAATGTTGTGTTTACAATTGTAGTTGTATGTTTGTATACACAGAGCGACAACCACTTATGTAGATGGTGAGGATGATACAGCTCTATGCTAAGTAACATAACATCTATGATCCAAATCCACGTAATGTTTGCTTCATCTGATATGTCCTGATAAACTCTGGCCGCCAAGCTAATATGTTGAGATTGCTTTTCATGTATCTGTCAGAATTATTTTTTTATCTTGAGGCTACTTGATAAGATGAAAGTCCAATATGTAAGGCAAAAAGAGTTATGCTTGACCTTTTTATCAGGAAAGTTGTACAAAAACACGGGTGATGACTTTGCTATATGCATCTTTACGTGCGGCCTGGTCAGAGGTTATGTTTTCAGAAGGATAATATCTGTTCAAAATGATACATCTTCAGATGAACATTATCAGGTTTACCCATTGGTAGAAGTATACTCGTATGAATTAACTAATTTATTTGTATTTAATTTTCTGTAATACTTCTGTATTAGACCGAAAAGATTAACAGAATGGTGCAGATATTTATAAACAAGATTGTATCCATTTCCATACTGTGTATATGTTTTTCTTATCATTTTCAACTTGTACTGTAATTATTTTGTAGACGACGTAATCTTTAACTATTTGGCATCGGATCTTTCAAAGTTAAAACATCATTGACATTGTCTAACCTAAGCTATATAGAATTCTGATATTCAAGACAAATATGTCATTAAATTTCCCCATACTATCTTTGTACTTTACATGATGAAAGATGTTCAAGATATCCAGTGCATTACTTTAACAGTGAAATTCCCCACACGGACTCAGTGTGGACTTCCGATGCTTCTTTCAATGTATTCCCCTGCTCCCTGGTAATTACGTTTCCAAGCCTCGGCGCTGTAAGACCTTCAAGTCTGTTATCTGTGCACAGGGCTTTTAGATTTTAGATTTCTTTGCTGTTATTGCATTCCTACCACTTTCTGCTATGTTATGCAACAGTTCACAAACTCCTTCCTTCTTAACGTTATTACCATAATGAAAATATAGAAAACTAAATAAAAACAAAACAAAAATTAGAATTCAAAGATTGGCTAAAAGGATTTATTTTAATGGATTCCAAAATTACTTGTGGTTTGAAAAGATTTGTCACTGTATTTTTTTTGCAGGTAGAAATGTTAAATGTCAAGTATTTAATTTTAGAATGAAGCCGGAACATTGCCATTTTCCTAATTGGTTGTGTTGGAAGTCCACCTTTTTATGAATTGAAATGGGGGATGCGAAAATTGGAATATAAAAGAAAACATCTTGAGGGTTGGTGGAAAATATGCATTACCATACGGTACTGGTATATTCATTCCTACAACTGCCTATCCTCTGATGTAATGGTATGGGTTGTATCACTTTCCACCTGCTAACTGTCGGCATTCTCACAGTTCATTCTCTCGCTAAACACATTTATAAAATACTTTAAACCTTCTTTCAGATAGTCTAGACGATTTCCCTGGCACCTCTATTACTGTCAGCAAACTTCAGACTACTGCTAATCTTCAAAACCCCCCATAGGAAATCAAATTTGCATGGTTGGAATTTCAAAGCAGATTCTGGGGTCTACTTTTAGGTACATCTGCTCAGGGCAGGCGTTTATATTCCCCGTTCATCAATCTACCCCCCATTTCATAATTCTGTGCCTAAGCCGACCTAGCAGGCTAATTATTGGTTTTTCTGGCAAACCTTGCTTGCCCTATCATTAACAGATAAGCGGTTTTTCTCCTAATGAGTATTTCCCTTCCTGAGGACCGTGCATTACCTTGTCAAGTCGCAGGAGTTAGTGAAACATTTATAAAGTCTGGACAGATTGCCAGTCAGAGATTTACTCTATTTGTATTGATAGGTAGGTGTGGATTGTCTTCCTAACTATATCAGACTGTATTATCTGTCCCTCCGACTTGTCACTTGATTCCACGCATTCCTGCCTTAGACTAGTAGCTCCAGCTCTTGAGCATCATTCCTGCCTTAGACTAATCGTTCCAGCTCCTAAGCATCATTCCTGCTCTATCCTTGGCATCATATATCCATCTTGATAAGTCATGCCTGAATATTGTATGACAGTTTAGTAAAATAATGTAATGTTGCCATAATTAAATCTAATTAATTAATCCATGGAATTCCATTTTGAAATAAAATAATATTTCCTTTTTTTTCTCTAGTTGGATCAGTTTTCTTTTAAATGAAGGGTCATCAGAGATATGATGTCTGTGTGAACACTTTGCATAGCAGACATACATGCTATACTAGGAATTCAGCTGGAGAGCCCCCACCACAATCAACGAGGCTCAAGAGGCATGTCAAATGTTTCTAACCACAATACCGCATTTCTGTTTTATGTTCCACTAAAATGGAAGACATTAATCCCATCTGTCTACTGAGACGATAAACTATCACCATTCTGCCAGATATTGGAATAATTATAGTTTTAGCAACATATTTGCCACTGTAGACAACTGAAGATTCCCTACTGAGCAATGATTATGAATACTCCATCAGGAATACGAATGACTGGAACCAGAGCTGATTGTCTTCACAGGAAACACAGAATGCCTTCACCAGATTATTTAGGATTTAACATTTCTTGGGATTGTAAAATGTTATTAAGGTGTTTAATCACCTGCAAAGGATTTCCTCTTCCAAACTGAGGGGGACATTTGCAAATGTGGACAACAATAGGATAAGGAATTGCAAGAGACCTGTCATTAACTGTGGTTAGGAAGATATGATCGTCTGGGGTATCTGACGCGCACACAGCGAGTTGTCTGACTGTCACACCTCTGCAGTGAAACTCCTTACACTTACCTAATAGAAGCTCCCATGTGGTGCTTACATATCTCACTTGGTGAAAGGAGCTTACTTGTTGATATGCTCAGTCAGTTACAAGCTATGCATCTGCCACAGTTATAATTACAATTCCTGTATATGGTTACATTATTTTTTCTTTCTCCAGATTTCCTATTTTGTTTGTATCAATGTTAGCATTAGCTCACACTATTACTTGTGTGATTGTTTGTGTTAATAACCTAATGTTTACGCATTAATGTTTAAATTGACTGTCACGCTCATATAAATCATGTTGAGTGGATATGTATTAAACAGAAATGCAATGAATAGATTCTGGATTATGTTTCGATTCATACTATCATCTTTCATTCTGCCCAAACAGGCTTCATTCATTTTTTTATGTGAATTATTTTTATGGAACATAGTGATTCCATTTATCATTTTAGCCATTGTTGTGCTATTGTGCCTGAAAACTTGGGTAATGTAACCTGAAGTTTCAATATACTTTTATAAAAGGATTTATACAAATAATAAGCCTTGCAGGTTCACTTGGCTGTTGAAATCCTGCCTATGTACTCCAAGTGAACTGTTGTGAAAAAAGACTGAAAGTAGTTACAACAACACTCTTATTTAATATACTCCCCTGGGGATCTTCACACTGCTTCCCTCACAACTACCTTATTAAATTTTACATTTCTTTTACATTGGCCAGTGTTTCCCAGCCAGGCAAATTGACTACCATCTGATCCAGACTCCTGCTTATCACTTACTTTGATCTAATCACAGTTTGAAAATCTACGTCTATTCAACTTGAATTAATTGAGTGCTGATTTCCTCTTCAATTGTCCACTCATGAATAGTTGCAAGGTTGCTAGGAGGTCTTTACAGTGTAAATGCCACCTTTTTATTGAGGTGAAAAAATGGTATCCTAAGGTATTTTTGTGATTTGGCTAATTCGAAGGCGCTCACAATAATTATTGTACCAATCGATGCGACCATAATAATAAGTTATTTTACTTTTTGTTATGAATTATATTTGAGTTATTGATACGAGTGTCGTTACGACACGGAACTGAACAACGCTTGAGCCAGGAGGACAGTACTGATTTCAGACTTTTTCAGCCAACGAGAATTTAAAGTTCTTGGTTGTAACATTTTGATTACTTGTAAAATGTTGGAGTTAAAAAAAAAATAGCAGTTTGCTCAGTCAAGTTTGAAATGAAATAAGTTGGAATGCCAACCCGTGGGCATATATCATCTACACACAGTAAGACTGGGCTACACTATCAATATGCATGTATCTACTGTAGTTATCTCCCTTGGTTCTTCAGCATCTACCATGGTTTATAGATCATACAGTATGACATTGTTCTCATGGGTTCTTTTCCAATAAGCATATCAATCTCGGATCACTGAACTTCTTTGATAAGCTGTTTGAATCCAAAAGTCACTCATTGGAAATATTATGACGATTGCAACTACCTCATTTAAATAAATATACCCATCACTATACTCAAAATCATGTGAAGTAGTCCCTTTGCAGTAATATAAAGAGATGGGAGCAATACCTGAAATATATGGTAGTGGTACCCAAGACTTAATGGTACCTGAGATACATCCAGATTATTGGTGTACTTGAGATACATCAAGATTGCAGTAGATTGCAGTGGTACCTAAAATACATCAATAGTATTGTGGTACCTGAGATATATCATTGTCATTGTGGTACCTGAGATAATTAAGATTATTGTGATACCTGAGCTACATCAGGTTTGCAAAGGTACCTAAGATACATGGAGATTATTTTGGTACAAGAGATACACAGAGATTGTGGCAGTACTGGAATCAATGGTATTGCGTATGTTCTTGTAAATATACATTCAGGAAGGAGGTTTCTCACAGCCCTGGTTGTTATGGTTCTACGACACCTGATACAGAAATGATCATCTGTTATGGTTCTACGACACCCGATACAGAAATGATCATCTGTTATGGTTCTACGACACCCGATACAGAAATGATCATCTGTTCCGCTGGTGGGCACAGCAGGGTTCCTGTTCTATTCCGCTGTTCTGGCGCTGTTCTCGCGCTGTTCATACGCTGCTGTGTAGGTGCTGTATAGGTGTTGTGTACGTCTATTATCAGAATATTCAGGTTAGACTTCTTGTGGATACCTAAGTCCAGACAAGCGTAGTAATGTAGGTCGAGCCACTTTCTGTCTAGATCGTAGTGTGGATATGTTTGAGGTTGTCTTCCTTTCAGATTTAGATTTTCATTACGATGAGAAAAAGATCATTGAGTGAAAAAAGATCTGCAGTTAGATAGCTATTCTTCTACTTATTGGTGTTCTGAAATGGATGTACTAAATTTTGTGAAACTATTGTAAGTACTTTGTTTTTTACTACATGCTTTTACTCCGGCCTGATTGTTGATAAGAAATGTCGACACGTTCTATTTTGATACCTAGTGAATTGATACCTACTGACAGCAGATAATGGTTTAGACTATTAAGTGGGTTATTTTTACACACAAGTCTACTGAAGTGATATGTGCATATTTAGTACAGCCAATTTTTTTCTCTCTGCTAGTCACTGGAACTGATTCTAGACTGTAAGGTATAAGACAGTACAAGACATTTTCTAATTTTAATTGCACTGATACAGCATCTTCCACATATCCCATTCAAGATGGCCGTGATCCCCCAACTGTCTGTAGCCAGACTCGCAAGTAAACCGCTTGCTCATCAACATCCAGATAGATGTGTGTGTCCAGGTAGATCCATCAAGTTTTGTCAAGGAAATGTCTACAGCCTCTATGTGTAGCTGAATTGTTTATCTCATTGCTCCAGTTCTGTCCTGTATGGCAGCCATTATCACTGTCTTGACCATTAGTTCCATATACAGCATCAACATGGCCATAGTTTGTCTTGACCATCAGTTCCATATACAGCATCAACATGGCCAGAGTTTGTCTTGACCATCAGTTCCATATATAGCATCAACATGGCCAGAGTTTGCCTTGACCATCAGTTTTATATATAACATCAACATGGCCAGAGTTTGCCACAGACTTCATTTTGTTGCCATCCCAATCATACATGCTGTTATAATTACCTGAACGAGATCTAATCCAGGTTTTTACTGTCGCAAATGTCCTTTCAGATTTTATGTTTTCAAAAGCTCTGATCCAAACGATGATCAATTGTAGTATTAAGTTATTTATTTCCAGTAGACTGGCTGTAAGAGTAGAACTAAGTGCTTCTGTGTTAGTGCATTAGCCGTACATATTGGGCAACTTGTGTTGTACAGAGACTCACACTCAAAGACACATTCAGGAATCTCTGGTCATAATCACTTAAGTAACATGTCGGGTATCTAAGGAAGCTCTGCTTTGTAGCAATTTTGGACTGATAATACATCCTAATTCTAAAATAGTTGCATAAAGATTGTCATGTAACATTATAACATGTTTTGTAAAATGTTCAAATTCTGTATCATTCGAAGTCAGTAATGTTAAAAATAATAGAAACTAGATATTATGAAAGTCCTATTTGAGTTAATGCTAACATTACAATGAGATCAATAAAGGTTTAGTACCAATTTAGATAATATTTATCAGCATTTTTCAGCTACTTAGAAATAAAATCCCATTTAGATATGTCTGCATGACTTTGTTGTGTGATGTTGTCACCCATTTAGATAGGTATGGTAGATGAGGTGTTTCTCACACTAGAGAGGTATTGAACGTAGTTAAGGTGTTGTTCACACTACATCATGGCCACACCAATGCTCTGGGTGTCTATCTGAAGACTCTAGTTGTCTATGTTCTGCATTGCCTGATCATGGCCACACCAATGCTCTGGGTCAGTTGTCTATGTTCTGCATTGCCTGGAACTGAGTGCATGGTTATACACGTCTTAACGACATCGGCAGGGGTTTCAATGTCTGGTCGTCAAAAACACTCAACTTTCCTTTATCATTCGCATTGGTTACACTGCTTTTTTAATCTATTATTCAAGGTTTAAATCCCAATAGCAAAATCCTACTTCAGATGCCTTTGCTTTCAAGATTAGCCGAGGGGTATAAATCAAAGTGAGGTGATACATTGATCATGACCACTTTCTTCTGTGTGTTCACACTTGGGCAAGACATTCTGTTGTAGTGGAGGAGGCTGAAGAGATACACAAGAGCAATAAATAACAATTGTTATCTCACATGCTCTTCTTTCAATTATATAATCATTAAGTTAGCTGAGTGTGTTGAAAGATGTTGATCTCATTATCGTTTTTTGAGAGAAAAACATTAATTATTGAATGAAAAGTGTCTTTACAATATTTCATGAGATTTAATTAAGACCATTGGACTTTTTACAACATTTTCTTTGCACGACTATGAAAATAATTTCATTACAAAATCATGAGATTTTTTTAAAGCTATATTTCAGTGGATTTAATTAAGACCACTTGATTTCTAAAACATTATCTTTGTAAGGTTATGAAAAGTTAATTAGAAAGTGACTTTGTAAATAAATGTGATAAGAAAAACCATTAATATTCATTGTTTTCTGACAATGCATTGAAATAACGTTCACTGGTCACTTATTCTAAATACCTTTCCGAGATACGAGATTGAGTGTTTTGGTTACTGAGTTTAGATATCAATTAAATAGTAGTGGAATCTCATCGATTAGTGTTGTAAGTTCCCTTGGACTTGGTTACCATGCCAGTAAAGTCATCTTAATTCACTAGTAAGCACTTGCTAAGTCAAGATGTCAATCACCATGTTCAGACATGAAGTATCTATGCCATTGTCCACGTGGCTTTACTTATCTGTGATCTCCCGGCAGTGAATCTACGGCCACTCACAGACCAGGTGACATGTCTTCATTGAGTTGCATTCTGACAGAGACCCTATTCATACAGGCTTCATATGAGGTTTGTTCAACATACGTTTAGGATTTTTATGTTATGTACGGATACTTAGACACATACATACAAAGTATTCAGATTATACAACCGATTCACATTGGATAATAATTATAATAATTACAAAGTACTTTTGCATACAGATCTGTATACAAGCAAGTCCATGCAGTATTTGATATGGCCCCAATAAACACAGGATTGTATGGAGATCTATAGCACAGGGGCAAAACATGAACCAATAAAAGACGCATTATTCATAAATCAGATTTCTATCTTGTGCTCTTGAAAACTAATGCCCTAATAAACCTAGATTTAATTTCAATAAAGTAGTGCATTGCCCGGCCTTCTGACATTGAAGGGTATTACCACCACATTGCAGCGATTACAATCACAGGTGTCATATCGGCAACAGTTGACATCTCGTATGTAGTTTCTTTCACCTGCACTATCGACTGCGCATGTTGATAAGACGTACAGATTCCTATCTGTCAGCCTGGCTGGCTGCTGGCTTGAATATGCGGCATAGCTTCAGACAGCAACCGGTCCCAGGGTAGCGGAGATGGTTGTCAGAGGACACAGGCTCATACGGGCTCATACAGGCTCGCATAGGCTCACACAGTAGCCAGTAGGTTCCGACCAATCTGATCTCTCAGTCCTCGTTCTGTGCAGGAGATAAAAGCTGTGATTGTTGACACTTGCATCCACCTGTGATTGGCGGCTATTGGCGAGGACTTTCAGTGGTAATCCGGGCTATTGACCCACGGGAGAAGGGCTGGGTGTATGTAGCTGGCTACTTACAGCGGGGGAGATAGCACAAATTGCTCCTTGACCGCTGGCGTGGGATATAAGGAGGGAATTAGTGTGAATAGTGTACACATCACAGGGCTTAACTGCACGGATTAAATCCTACTATATTTAGATATTTCCTGTCCATGGTTTCATTGAATTGCTATTTACATTCTGTCAGGAAATTAATGAGATTTATTTGATTGACACCCACTTGTTGCATTCATAACAAGCGGAAAATTGGGAGCACTAATATCCGGACAAAATTTACAAAGATTATTTTGCACATTTTCAGATTGCAATTTGTCCTAGAGCTAGAAGGTTTTTCTTGTGTGAAATCTTTTCTGGACGTTTTGTCTCAATTCGCAGAATTAGGTTTCAGCCGGACAGATAACTGACATTGAAGTAGAGCTGGTAATCAGTGGACTTAGTGGTCTAACCCTATAGCATTACTGGGTATTCATATCTCTAGTCTCCCAGGCTCACGCTGTAATTCTGCTGTAATTCTATTACAATATCTGGCTGCCCACAGCAGTGTGGGTCAGTTGATAGCTGCCTGTTGTTGTGCCTGGTGTCGTGCTCATCTGTTCACCGATGTTGTGCCGGGGTCGTAATCATGCATACTATTATGACCGTGCCCATCCACAGTCAGTTACTGTGGCCATTTTGTTGAAATTGCATGAAGCGATAGATAGGCCCCGGTAGGCAGCGTCTCTCTCTCTCTCTCTCTGCGCTGTCAGGTACGAAGGCTTGTTGTTGATTATCAGACATTGTCAGTTGAGCGCTGGAGTGTAAAACACACTATTGGGTCACTGTGGGTGTAGCCGCGTCCCCGAGGGATATGAGGGATACAAGGGATACGCTTGTAGTAGTGTGAAATGGTGTCTGGTCCAAGTTTCTCTTTGTGGCGGGAAGTAGCCCTGAGAGATAGGAACGTTGATAAGGGCATCGTTAAGATCTGCAGAGCCATGTGACACTGACCACTATTGACTAGGGTCCGGCTTGTTTAGCTTTGGCTATTCAGGGATTGGTCCTTTCCCCGACTTAGCTTCGATCAGAGGGAATTCTGGCTCAGGTCAATTCTAGTCTTAAGCAGTTGCGGATTAGCAAACGGATTTATTCTGTGTGAGAAGGATTTCTACTATTTCAGTTGAAATATTTTCAAGTGAGTGATGAATTTGTCCTTTTTGACTCCAGCAATAACATGTGGCAATGCTATTGAAAGGAAATTGTATGTCCCGTCTCATGAGTTACCACATGTTAAAGAAAAATTAATTAACTTTATTTTTTTATATTGCATGCATACCATATGGCACCTTGTTTGAAAAGAAATATTCTCCTCTTTCAAACAAGTGGTCACATGTAGTGCTTTATTCAAAATATTTGCCTTAATTCCACAGTTAACTAGCCTGTATCAAGCTGAGTTATGGAAGAGGTAGTGAATGTGTTTGTTTAGCCAAGTGGGCAGGTGGTAGCCTGTGAGTGGAGAGCTCAGGTAACCAGCCGGCTGGTCCAGGGATGCCAGATACCGATGTTCACAGGAATGTTTTGTCACACACAGGTAGGAGAGACCAGGATACGCATGTGCTATGATGTGCTATGATGTGCTGTGATGGAGCCACTATGTGAGGTACCAGCGACTCTCAGTGTGTGAGGAGGGATGGACTTAACTTTGGTTATTTATCAGGTGAGTACATAAAAACATGTTTGCGTCTTTGTGTCAGTTTTTAAAATGATACTGTTCTGACTGTATTGAAACTGTCTCAGAATTCAGTTACACTAATTTACACAGGACGACATGACACAGTATTCTGTCCAGGTATTTTCATACCTCTACAATACATTCACACAAACACATGCCCCATCCATATTCCTCTTGTATCTTATACCTTTCCTCTCTAATATCTCGCTCTATTTCCTTACTGAGTGCGGTCACATTACCATCTCTACCGGTATCTAAATTTGAAGCATGTACTCAAGCATATAAGGATGTACTCAAGCATATAAGGATATATATCACTTAAATGCGTACTACATTTCTAAGACATGGGATAA
Organism: Lepetodrilus fucensis; assembly: GCA_032361325.1. NCBI lineage: Eukaryota > Metazoa > Mollusca > Gastropoda > Lepetellida > Lepetodrilidae > Lepetodrilus > Lepetodrilus fucensis. The sequence goes on along the minus strand of JAUTBV010104291.1, from coordinate 2,328 downwards.
ATATTCACTCTACTCCATTAGGAAATTGACAGGAGATTGTATTCCCGCCTTTGAGAATTGTATGGACTTGTATGACAACAATTCCTCTAACTTTCTCCACACATGCCTGGTTTGTGATGAGCCTATCTTTTCATGTGGCTGTATGTTCATACATGCTACACTGTGTATTACGTTCAACTAGTATCACATTTATTATAGTATACAAAGGCATAGCAAAGAACTGCTTTCCAGTCCACTGGTTGTCAATAGCCTGTATATTTCACTGTCATCATCGACATGCTAAGGCTACTAATTGATAGCATGGTGATACCATTGTGCAGGTATACTGTTTACCTGTGTGTTACCATATCTGACCAGTTTCGACATGGTTGTGGTTGTAGTGCAGTGAGGAATGTTGATGTCTCTGTCTATAGGTATGTACTCCAATAATGTCTCTGTCTATAGGTATGTACCCCAATAATTTCTCTGTCTATAGGTATGTACTCCACTAATGTCTCTGTCTATAGGTATGTACTCCAATAATGTCTCTGTCTATAGGTATGTACTCCAACAATGTCTCTGTCTATAGGTATGTACTCCAATAATGTCTCTGTCTATAGGTATGTACTCCAATAATGTCTCTGTCTATAGGTATGTACTCCAATAATGTCTCTGTCTAT
>JAUTBV010104290.1:0-32067 GCA_032361325.1 Lepetodrilus fucensis | reverse complement strand
GTCTTAAATACTCTGTATATTTTATATGTAAATGCACAAGACACGATAATAAACTATTTTATTATTATTATTATTATGTATTTTAAGTCTGTCCATCCCTGAAAAAGAATGGGGCCCCTCGTCTCCATTCTTTTTCAGGAATGGACAGATACGAGGCATTTCTCATATACAGAACCTACGATGAATACACTTTGGGTAGTTGTTGAAATATAACATATCAATATAATTTAGCACCTTAGTTATGAGGACATTATTTTATTCCTTTACAAATAAAAATACATGAAATAACAATAAGATAATAACGAATTTAGTCATCATTGATAGCCACAGAATTATTACAGCCATGCTTTTAGATATGTTAATACTGTAATGAACAAATGTTACGGATCAAAGTCATACTCATTGACATTTGAAATGTTTGCCAAAGTTGAATTTTCTTCATCGCAAATCTACGTTGATGAGGACATCGTGTCCTGCGATTGGTCAACGCGTCAAGACTACGGACATGGGGGTTTGCCCCTGGGGCGCTGAGCTGTCCATTGAATGACATTCAGCAAACTTTTGCAGGGAAAGTCGACGTCTGTTTAATGAGATGGCTGTTGATTTGTGGAACTGTTGTCTAAAGGTCACACGTTCTCTCACTGCGGGACGATCCAACAAGTCCATTTGTCAAAATACCGCTGTTTTCTAATTTTAGTCCAATTCTACATGACGGATTTCTTGATAAAAGATCTGAACAAATGAGAATTGTGTAGAAGCCCAATGCTTTATATAATTCATATATCACAAAAATGGTTTTATCCATTCTAAAGTTCAAGATATTAACTGGTCCTTGTGGCTTCAAGTTCATCACTATCAATTGGCACTTCTGAGAAAAGCAGTCAAAGTTTGACATAACTGTGATACATGTACATCTGAAATACATGCCTTGAGATTAAGGCAGTGAAAACATTTGAGTAAGAATAGACATATTGATTTCATAAATATTAGTTATTGCCTGTTGTGAAACCTTCTTTGTTCAAGGACTAATTAACGAGATTTCAATGATTCTGATCTTTTCTAAGAAGCCTAATTTCATTTTTGAGGATTAATGTTTTCAAGAATGCCCATACTACTAATACTACTGGTTCCATTACCAACAAAGTTACCGGCATTAGGTAGTTGTTTCACCCTTATTACATTGGTATAGTTACAACCGTACATCAGTATGCAGTATACTATATCCCAGTATGACACCCATCGGTATTTTTCAATTTGAGCATTTCGGACTTTTCGTACTATGACTTTGGGAAAAATACAAGACTATCATAAATGAATAATAAAAAAACCACATTTCGCAGGACACGAACACTTGTGATCAATGAACGAAACATGGCCTTTTGTTTGTACCTAACCTATCAAAATCAGAAGGATTCACTAGTTATTGTGTAACGAGGCGGGTAGTTACGCCAGCCTAGTTATGCTAGCGAATAATCTAACGCTTAAAGGGTATCCTTGTCTAACCCCACTTCCCACGTAGAATCTGGACCTATGGCGACTGGTGTAATAAAGGGTATGGAAAGTGATTTGAGAATCTCTGGATTAATACGTTTATAATGCGGAAAACAATTATAAACACATCGACAATACAATCATGGGAGAAAAATACATCATGGCAATTCGAAAACAATTATCATGGAAAGTAATTTACGAACACGTAGCGGGAGAAATTTCAAATTTACGTCTTGACAATAGTTTATGATCTTCTACCAATCTGAGTGGTCAAAATGGAATCTAAGCTGTAAGCAATACTAATTCAACAGAATACATAAGTTTGACGTAATACTTGTCATATATCAACGTTTCCTAAAATCACGATTATGGTCAGAGGAACCATAGAGCCAAATAATAACAAAAATGCCATATAAACACAGATTAATTCTTCGTTTGTTACTGCGGCTTATACCACTGAAAGAGGAATACAAATTAGTGTTCTTAATAGAGGACTAAATATTGCGATTAACTGGCTTGGAAATAAATGTACGTACTACTAAACAAGCCATTACATTCTACATGTATGTATAAACAAATAAAGAACATAGCATATACTAGTATCATATTTAAACATTTTTTTAATATTAAAATATAAAACATTTTTTTAATATTAAAATGATAAACGTATCAGGTACATATAAGCAACATTAATATACGTATCTTTCGAATGCGTCATTATGACACAGACGTATAAGACATATAATTTACAAGCCACAATGCACACCAGTTGGACACGGACAATCTGAAGTGAGTGTGGGGTGGAGTCGGACTTCCATTGTTTAATTTAACCACTGTGTAACTCAATCTACTAGATGTGACTGCACCTCTAATACATACAGCCATTATACAGAACTCTCAGAGGACTGGAAGGTGGGGCGAGATGTCATGACCCGAGGTCCACGCGACGTCTTACCTTCCGAGTGTACAGCAAGACACTCATAATACGTCCACTTAGAAAAGATGAAGGGTCTCGCCCAGGTATAAATTTCCCTAAAATGACGTAACATAAGTCCGCATCAGAAGCCTCAGCACTTACCCAGCTAAATTACATTAGGTCTACACGCAACATGTGTCCGCTACGTGTGATATACACGCTGGATATCAGACCATCTCAGATCAAAGTTACCCTTGTTACCTAAAAGGGGCCAGCGGGGGGCAATGGCCACGGAAACGCAGCTATTAACTGTCTTGGCCGTCGAAGAACCGCAATAAAGAACCTCAAACAGTAATTCCTTCAAGTGACAATTTCCACCGTTTCTATGCTATACGAATAATTGTGTGAAGCTAGGCTTTTACTCATCATCTGTACTAGAAGTCATAACCAGTTTCATATATGTGTTCTTTTACAAAGTGATAGCGCCCACATTGTATAGAATATAACATTTCCAACCAGTCTGTGATTGCGATATGTATAGAACACACTGTCATCATCGTCAAACTTTGTGGACGTTTAAGGTTGAGCAATATTAGTGAGGAACGGCATCAACGGATATGTCTTTATAACCATAATAGTAATCCGTCATAAATAATGTGTAATAAATTCCCAATATGCTTACTAAATGATGCAAATAAACCGCACATAATTATTTTTCTTGTCAGAACTGAAGATTACCACAAGTTTCCTTACCGCTGCTAATACATCTTGTTGTTTACGATGTTGCTTTCTACGCTGGCATTGGGACAGGACGGAACATCAGCAGCCGTATTTAACCACTAAGTACCATAATAATTATCAACGTTAAGCTTCAAAGATACCGCTGGACATAAATCTTATTAATTCTGCCATAAAATTGTCGTCGTGGCCACAGATAATACACGTATGTACGTAGGATAAAATGTCATACTGAGAGTGTCCGTCAGCTTCTGAAAGAATTCGCCGTGGTACGTAGCAGGGAGCAATAAGCAAGAGCAGCAGAAGATGTCATAAAAAGAGAAGCAGAATATCATAATGCCAAGTATGCACTGAGATGCAAATCAAGCGTCGTAACAACAGAGACTTTGGTAGTGCTCCTTTCTAATGTTCTGTCACATGCTCTGTCACATGTCCAGTACATGTTCCGTTCTTTAGAATGGAGTGGGCTAGCACAGTACAGAGTAAATTGTCAGTGACAGCCATGTTGGATTCTGTACTGTGCGGTCTGCACCACCTATTTCGCTGGTACTTGTCCCGGACAGAAAGTACACTGTGCGGTGTTGCTCCTTTCTAACTGCGCATGTCTCAGACAGAAAGTACAGACAGCGCAGCTAGAAAGGAGCACTACCATAGTCAATTATGCATGTACCAGCAGTAAGGGTTACTGTTTACCATTGGCATAATGTAGAATATGACCGTGTGGTCAATATACACAGACAGCGGTAGACAATATTAATATACACACAGTCCATTTAAATCTATGCATGTAGACTATAACTGCATGTAAAACTATATTTTAACAACTATCCCGTCCAGAGTAATAAACATAGTTGACATGCAAGTAGGGTTTTCTTTTCTGAATGGGGAGTAACAGAGAAGACAAAACAACAAACTGTCATCAAATAATCTTCAGGGACCGAGTTGTGAAATGGTGCCATTTGATATGATCATGACTCAGAAAAAAATGGGAGTTGTGAGGTTGTGAAGTGAATGAATGCACGTGCTTTTGAATTTATTACGTGCGGGTGGAAACCATACGACGTCTAACCTCTGTGACAGTCGCACGTGTTGTGGTGTTCTCGCGCAGTGATTAAGCCGCGCGATCCGTCCTCTCCCAACAGTGTAGCAACACGAGACAGGTCCTATGTCGCACACGACACATCGCAAACGCATATGCCCTTCTTGTCATTCATGAAACCAAAGCATACGAAAATTGACGTTCCCTTGACATTAATTATACAATACAAATCTGTCACAAGGTATAAGTATCGGCGGGAAGTCTCAAAGCACAACGTAACGGAATACGCCGAACGTCAAGCGTACTACAGGGAGAAACGCTTAATTTTTTCACAGCATAAATCTCAATCTGCTGAGATCTCGCGAGGATTTTCGTGACGTCATGGGTGTGCACAACTTCATCGTATGTCACATTCAATGGATATTGTTATGGGTTATATATTCACGAGGCCGCGTCACATGCCGAACGCGCGCAAGTAATTAAATTACCGACGATGAGAAACCATGAACGTTGTCCCTCGTGTCCGGATTTTATTTCAGTCTCCTGCTCGATGATGTCCTCAGGCGATGGGAGTTACCGCTCGTCCAGCATATTGCCCGGCTAATTCCACTCCTGCCCACCAGTGACGAGGGTCGAAGGTGGGTCCCCTGTCAAGACACGACGGTAGCGACAAGTCATGGCTTTCGTCAACAAGACAAATTACGTCTCCGGTACAGATGAAGTTTTAGAAAAAGAACAACAAGATGACTATGGAGACAGCAAGATGACAAACAGACAGCAATATGACACATATGAGGCAAGAATTGTCACCAAGTGTGACGATCTTTGTGAGTTAAATCACACGACACTCTAAAGAATGACTGTGTAGATGTTAAGTAGACTTACAGCATCCGGGATAACAAAAATACTTATTATATCTCCATCAGTTGTAATTATTACAGAAATGTAGAAAACCTCCAGAAACTATGACATAACCACTCAACGTTTCATCAGTAAAATACTGACACTATCAGAAGTAAAATTTACAAATAAGTACGTTGGAATCAGTTGTACTTGCGATGAGTATATTAGTTATAGACTACTACTGTACTAGTATTATGCTAATGCAGTAAACACGATGAGAGAACTGAAACCATTCCCCTTATTTGACTTTGAAACACGCGATGTCGTTAAAAGCTATGGTACTCAGTTAGATCTAATGTTATGGATCCGCCTACGAATATATACACCACGACTCACTCTATGTTGCCATTACAGAATTCTAAACCATGAATCCTCCGATCATCAAAGTTAATCAGCAAGTTCATACACCATTTTCGCGTATTGGACAGCAGTAAACTGATTGGACAACAGTGGTTAATGGCTTGACAATCCATTTTTCTAAAGTATTACGTAATGCAGAGTTGACGCTTACAGGAATTGTCCATTACTCAAAGAACAAACAGTTTTACTTTGACATTACAGTAATATACTTAGTGATAAACAGGTATCGACTATCACTCCAGCTAATTTGTGGTAAGGAAAGACAGAACCTTCAATTATATAACGTCTTGGTTTTGATGAGGACAGTTGACGTGTTTCGTCACGAACAGAACACATCCTAATGTATTTAGGTGGTGCCCGCGTGAAAACTAAAAGAATTACACTTTGACAATGACACTGGTTTCTTAACATTATCCCAATAATATGAATGTGATATAAAGCCAGGTTATCTATTATCGAAATGACGGCCTGCGCATGCACATATTAATCATTCCCAGGAAAAACAATTGTCTCCCGTTAATGACCCTTATACAGAATAGTATGTGACACGGAATCAGAACCACCAGGTTAATGGTCTCAGATCGAGATAGCAGATAATGAATAGACTCTTCAATGTATTTGACATCCACACAATTGGACCTCCATATGCTCCATATGAAATACAACTCTTCAGTCTATGGAAAACGAAGATGTTCATTAGCGTCATGCTTCGAGGTGATGCAAATTTGCACCTGGCAACCCTTTCGTGATATATGTTCCTTGTTAATATAGGACATAAATACGGTCCCGTTCCACAGAATAATCGTAGCACTACGAGAATCGTACCTCCAATATCCTATATCGTAGCGCCCAGATATTACGAAACCTTTTTGGAGTACGATTTCATGCTCAAGTTTTTGTTCATACAACCCCGTATAAAATTGAACTTGAGCATGAAATCGTATTTAAATTGTTTCAAAATCTCGGGGTTAGAACGATACGAGATCCGTTGAGGTTATACTTCACGCTGATGACATATCGAGAAGGACCTCCCCCGATAAAAGGACACTCATATGATATAAGCAAACCGACACACTTTGTGTGTTATAAGGATTATAGCGGGGAACCGATTCATTCTACAATTCGTCGTATGACCAAGGTGGTGTAGCCTATCATTGACAATCCAAGACACACATTCTGGACAGATAACTCGTACCATGAATGGAACAGCCCTTACAGTCCATTCACAGGAAGTAGAGGGCCGAGGCAAACACTGTTGCAGTTTGTGTTTGTGACGTCATATATTTGCTGCTGAACGGTCTACACCACCTATTGAACGTGGACTGATTGGACACGTCCTGGAGAGTCAATGGAACATCCCCTATGTCATTAACCGATGTCCATAGTAATACATCGCCAAGAGGTGTACTCAATGACATAGTAATTATCATCACCTCATTCATGATGTATGATGCTAATACTATCTCACTAGATGACATCTCTGGAATAAATCAAATGTATGTTTAAGTTCTGGTTGGAGTATCATTAACTATTAAGGACGATCTGTCAGAGTTGCATAGACTACAACGATATTGTATATTATACTATACTATTAGTCGATCAGAGAAATATTTGGAAATATACAGTATATAGGTAAGGTGGCATTGGTAAATTCACCAATTGTATTGCTTTAGATTGCGTCATAGTTTTCGGATCAAGCTGATAATTGGAATGCACAACATTACGAATACTTATTTCAGGATTGTGAGTACCCGGTAGTGCAGACTTTATACTAGTAGTCGATAATCGTAATCCAATGAGAGTTGATAAAACGATATATTTGGGTTACAAACAATATCATCTCTCTGATCAGGAACATTACAACATATTTGAATGTGTGTGAAATATAACGTCTATTTAAATGAGTAATTTTCATAAGCATTATCAATAAAACACGTAATGTTTTTCACAACTGTACTCAAGGAGAATTAATTGCCAGGGAACTTCAAATAAACTTCTTGTGACAATCTCTTTTCCCCCAGAAGAATTTATCTGAGTTGCAATATCTATCTATCATCACCAGAAATACTTCAAGAAATGCCAATTTGTATTTTTTTCTCTCTCTGCTGAACGATAATCTGCGTGACATGGAAGCGTGAATATCGATCATGTAAAAGAGTTTTGAAGCCGACATTAAAACCAAGTTTACGCCATTTCTGGTCATCACTCAGAACAATCTACGTACAAATAGATATGAATCTATAACCTGGCTATGACTTGACACTCGGTGCAAGCAGGACAGCGTAGATGTAAACGATCACCGATAGGAAGGCTAATCTAAAAGAGATCAATTTCTACGAGCACTCTTTGAAGTACCCAATATTAAAGGGGGATTTCCTCTTTACGCTTCACTGCAGAATGTATCAAATTGATACTTGGACCCCCGTTAGTTGGAGGCGATAATATGATATACATTTGGCGAATTACCAACTATACACTTATATGGAACTATCTCCTTAGAAGAAATGTTAGTCTCAAAGAACAAAATGGTTAGAATATTTCACGACGTAAAAGGAATAATTTGAAAAGGTCCCCAATAAAGGATCAATCCTAAATTAATCTACTTAGATAGCGGAACAGACAACGGATGCCGCGAGCTTTCCACGATATTGCCCTGGTTACACCTCACCCATGGCTGGGCCTGGCGTGTCAGGCGTACTTCCGGAAAAGGACCAGTACTTCCGCCCGCGCATGCGCCGAGCTCAAGTGTTAACAAATCTTGTCAGTGGTACGTCCGAGTCGACAGCCTTTCCCTGCTTCCCAATGCCGTCCTGGATGATGATTTTGATTTGGCTGCGTTTAATCTCTCAATTCTATACTCATCATATTAACACTGCTCAACAGAGGCCACGCTCGAAATGGACCCGAGTTAAAACTCCCCGCCCGTGACTTCTTTTATCCAGTTCTTTCCCACTGCCCACGTTTACGTTACAATGCCAAAGTCCACGTAGATTCCAGACAAGCAATCGACATGGAATTACAGAAGCCGTTTTGGTCAATTTAACTCAGAACTGGATCACCCTGTCTGATTCATGCAGAATGGGGCATCGTCTTTGTTCACTTTTCATATAATACTCATCAGAGAAACGGAAATAGTTGGAAACATTTGAGGTATTTTCGAGAAATTACGAAGAGGGAATAACGAATGATGGTCCAAACAAAGAAAACAAGGAGACTTGATACTCATTGCGTAAAGACTGGGTTTTGTGTACTGATGAACTGACACGTTTTATTGCAGCGCGTTCATAAAGTGATTTGGTAAAGAACAAAAGCCCAGGTTTCTATTAAAGTATAAGTTCAGTCACTGACGTTATCCTTGTCAAAGATGTTGAAGTGTCAATTCTTCCAAAAAAATATAAAAAATAAATCATTAAGAAAACACACAATACTACAATTGCCTCCAACGTTTTTGACAATAATACTATGAGTATGGCATTTAAGGAGCGATTGAAGTATTTAACAATCAATCCTGAAATTGTGGTACTAACTATTTATGTTTTGCTTTCGTCTTCTAAAGGTACTATACAGGGGATATTCGACTTGATGTTTGACCGAGCATATATATGATAATTTACTCATGTATATGTAATACCCATTTTCTGCTTCGTATCCCTTATCCGCTGCTCCATGCATTCCAGTTGTATACATCTACACATCAATGTATTAACATGCGTAGTAAGTACCGCCAGAGTTCAATGGTAAGTATCGTCATCAAATCGATGAATGTCCTTGTTATTGTAAATATATTGGTATCTTCATGGCCTAGAAATCATATCATATGCTTGACATGACTAATTCCATGTAATATGCCAGTAGGGTGAAGCCTATGCAAAATAAGACGGATTGCATTATATGCCGACAATTGAGTTCCGTATATATAACTTAATACAAATAGAAATAGTTCAAAATATACCTATGTGTGTCACCTATTATATAATATATATTCATTAAATGGTTCCAGTGTCATACAGACATTGCCTGATCACAGAAGAGAATCTAGTACATCATAATTTATTACAGAAACCTCATGTGACTCCTCATTAAGATTTTCATTTGGCCCTCATGTTGAATTTAGATACATCACTAAAATGATGTAATTTATAAACATAGAAATGATGCGAGTGAGCATTGACAAAGCAATGGATTAAACCAATGCACGTGCGCGTGTTGAGCTGTGTCTTCAATTGAACATTAAATCTCAAATCAACATTATTAATCCAGGGCGGACTGCAATGCAGGCTGATTTATTTACAATTGTATTTCGTATGGAGCCTTATAAATATATTGTTTGTTAAATCCCAAACATCAGAAACCGTCAGTGCAGACAAAAGATATGACGTTCACTGTCTGTTGACCTCTAGGAGTGTTTCTACACCAAGGTCTTTGTCGACATCAAACCTACAAAATATGCATTTAATCCGTTTTAAAAAGAATCACGCTTTCCACATTAGCCACGGGCTGGATAATATCATTGAAGTTAAATATCTCATTCGAAATAAATCAATCGCTTTTGTGTAAAGTTGAAAAGACATTAATTTTGCAATTTTCCAAATGTAGTTCAAATGCATATTCTATTTTGTATTTTTCGGAGAGGTGTGGTTTTCACACAGTATTGAATGCTATGTCTGTTGCATTTTGTATCGAGTTCGCGCGTGTCTTAACAATAACTATTGCATCGACAGGAGGGTTCTGAAAATATTCTATCAATGCCACATATGTCAATGTGTTAATTCAATTTTAATAACCATTTTTTCAACAATATAAACTAATCAGTCTTAGCTCGTCTCTTGGCGTTTCATTTCCGCTTCCTTTCTAAATCTATGTGAACCGGAAACAGGTCAAGTGTCATGCGCAATGAGCTAAATAAATTTTTTAGAGATCAAGTTTTTAACACGAACTCTTTAAAGTTTTCAAAACAACAAAGGATAAATTGTTGATAATTTCATCTCCATTGTTATACAACAGTTGCCTCTTTAACGCTCTGAAATGATTTTACAAAATTTAATAGAAATATATCGAAAATAAATCAGAGAAATTTTGCGGCTGCTCAGAATTTTCTATAGGGCGAGTGTTTCTTTGTGGAATGGTAATGCAGGGAGTATGGATCGATAGCTGTTGAATGAATAAATTTGCATTAGCTGCCTTTCGACTTTCTGCGGTTTTTGCCGCAATCCTGGGAGGAAACTGTTCCTATTAGCCGTGGATTCATCGTGAAGGCATCATAGTCAGAAAGCACGATAGTGTGGTTTGTAATACCAGCCAGTCTCTTCTCACGGGGCGACCGCAACTCTCGCGTGACTTCATCTCTCCACCACAGACGCACGTGCGCGCTTGCGTTTCTTTTAGGATTTGTAAATTTAGCTAGAGGTACCGTTGTGAAAAATAATACGAGAGCTTCAAAGCATATTATGTTTCAGTTATTAATCTCCGTATATTTAGTAATATAGTGTAATATTATGCATTCAATAATAAATTAGGAGACGCGTTTACGGAAGGGGACCCTGATTAGTTTATATTATGAGAAATAAAATACGACTGATATTTCTAACGGCAATATGTTTTAAATTAAAATATTCATCAATTACTAGTATATATTACCACTATAGTCTATTACTAATGTACTATAGTACAGAGGCATTTGACCAGGCACACGAATGCATGTACTTGTACATTGCATACACGTATGCATTCCTCGTTACTTGGGACAAATAATTGTAATATTAATAGACCTACAAATATTATACATAATAATCATACATAAATACTGCAACCTTTATATAGTAGGTCAATAATATATTAATGAAGATGCATTCACACATAATAATAATAATAATAGTAAAACTTATGATAATACAGGCTATTAATTACTGATCTGTTAAAATAATGTTCTTGTTGATACAAATCAATATAACACATCGATTAAATGTTATACTTAAATGTACTCAGATTACATCATGCTTAGCTGTGATAGCTAATATACATTTAAACTAGAAACAATGAAATATATTGCAAAATTCACGTAAGATATTTAGTGATATAAGATTATAGAACTAAATGTAGGGTAACATAATATTACCGTATTGAACCATTTAAATAGAGCAACATAATATAGTATTTAACCACACATAGGAAAGCATAATACTGATGTATGGAGCCACATAAGTGCAATATTATATTGGCTTATGGAACTATACATATAGGACAACATAATACTACGATATTGAACCACACATCTATGGCAATTTAATACAGACGGAAACATATATAATACGATAACACTGATGTATGGAACCACATACATAGTACATTTATAATAGTGTATGAATTCATATACAGGTAGTGTAAGTTATATGCATCTACATAGAGTAAAATAATAATAGATGTATGGATCCATATACATATTAGTGTAATCTGCAATTGTATGCATCCACATAGGCTAAATTAATAATAACGTATGGATCTACATATATATTAGGGTAAATTAATAATGTTATATGTATCCACGTAGTTAAAAATAATAATGGCATAGGGAAACATAAATATTAGGGTAAACTAATAATTGTGTACGGATCCACATCTATATAGTAAATTAATAATGTAATAATGATCCACATAAATATAAAATAATAATAGTGTATGCATCCATATAGGTTAAATTAATAATAGTACAGGGATCTACATATATTATAGTAGGATTCTTTTAAATAGAGCCCCTGTTTTTTTTCTCAATTTATAAATTATACAGGAGTTTGAGCCTAGTTTGCTTTAAATGTTCGTGAAAACGGACCCAAACCCCAGTATATTCTGGTTATGTACATCTCCAGCATGTGACCGGGTCACTATACTCTGTATCTGAAAGTATTTAGGTAAGCTTCTATAGTAATAATAAGCAGTTGTTAATTTGCATAATAACTAAGGCATCATATCAATTATGCGTCTGTATTCATTTATTGTGTTTGTACGCTATCGGCTGCTTTTCTGCAATGTATACAATTTTATGTTCTAATATTTATGCTTCACCTGTTTTGTATATTTGTATAAATAGTTAAAGTGCAAGATGCATGTAATATACATTAAAAGAATCCTACTATAGAGTAAAGTAATCATGTTGTATGTATCCACACATTGTATAATAATAATAATAATAATAATAATAATAATAATGGTGGATGCATCCAAATAGTGTAAATTAATAATGTTATATATGTATCAACATGGTGTAAATAATAATGGTGTATGAATCCACATAGTGTAAATTAATAATGGTGTATGGATCTACATCTATAGGGTAAATTAATAGTCTAGGTAATATTAACGGTGATGTAAGAATCCACATAGGGTAAATTCATAATGATGTATATATGGATCCACATAGGTTAAAACACTAAATATATAGGCTATGGAAACATAACTGGCAACGTATTTACTGATGCATGGACTCGCATCTAGGGCAATATATTACGAATATGCGCATATGTTTTTTTGAACCATGCAAGACACGAATGTACTGCTATCTAACATGCGCGACTAATGTCAGAAGTGATTTCATTGTCATCATCCTGTCGCAGATTACACCAATGTGCCCAGACACTTACACAATGTAACATTAAAACATCCCTCTACGGTCTCTATAAATATATCCATAGCATTCAGAGCTGGCAATCACACACAGCTGACAGAGGGTAAAAATACCACAATGACACCCTGAAATGAATCACCTTCTAGGACAGGCATTAACATTATATATATGTGCATCTGTCAGCATTGACAATCTAAATTTAACTCATTCATACTTTGACAGGGTATCGTTTGCGATCGTGAGGCTAAATATCGTAAGGTCGCATCAACACTGGTGCCAGACAGAGAAGAGATAATGCTTTATAGCTTTTCTGAAGTACATGTTCGTTCCTTTAAAGATAAGTAAAATTAACACATACACGGCCTGATTCTGATAACAGGAATAGTAAGCATGATACAATCGAAATGTGATATGTATCTAAAAGCATACGCTATTGAAAGGACTGGGAGGAATGTAACCATATTAACATCAAAGGGCACACTATTACTACAAGTGCTTATATAATCAACTGGAAAAGTCAACCATGAGCTCCAACTTTTAGCCTGAAAGGTCAGCGAGTAATTTATTCTTATTATAGAGATGATGAGATAAATACACATAAAGACTTACAGATAAATAGCAAATTAGACCTACACGTTCAGGGCACTCGCTCCATTCCATGCCCAAAGTACGCTGAAATATGTCTAATCAGAATACCGAGCGATCCTTTGACATGATGCTATCACAATGGGCCATATTCCAGTCAAAGCGTCAAAATTAAAATTAAACATAATTGTGAAGGCGCCCCCAGCTGGAGACGTACATCTAATTTCACATTGGTTATTACTTTGTACAAGTAATTGTGGAATCGACACGGATTCACCAAAGCTGACGTTGTGACATAGCCAGTAGCAACTGTCAAATACACTTGACAAGAGCCAACATGATAGGTCAATTACTCAATACTTAGATCACGACCATACACGACTTACTAGTATCAGTGGTACTGGCCATCGTGCAGTGGTACATAGCACAACCCCTATAGCATACCACTGGTAGGGTATCATTAACCAGACACTTCATTTTGACGATACCATGCGAAACAGTAACACTATATAATTATATTATGCTGGCGTAATCAGATATACGTGTAATAGAATGTAACATCATACGACAAAATCCTATTTCTGGGTTAAACTTCCTAACACGATAATTCAAAGAAGTGCGAGTAAAATGGTTTGGACTCAATAGATAAGACGCTCTATTTATCTTTAATCTTTAAAAAAATATACGAAATATACAAAAGAATATATGTAAACTATTATCTCGTAACTAAAATAATTATAATTAAATTAAATAAACACATGTGTAAAGGTACTAATTATGTCGTTGAGAAAGAACCCATTAATTTTGTTCCGAAACTCACCCTATAAAATATACAATGAAAAATAATAATGTGCAATTTTCTGTATACTAGTACCTTTGAAACATATCTATAATGATATTTCATTTCCTCAATGGGTTGTCATAAGTTCTAAAGACATTTCTGTCGCTTCCAAATATTTAATTCTAAATTTTCAAACGTTCCTGGGCAATATTATAAGTGCAAATATCCATTGTTCACTGTTCTCGATTATATACTAATATTCCTAGAACACACCTACGTAGACGTCCAACCAGACACATAATTAATACAACCGAGACAAATGAATAGGACATATATCACTAAGTGGAGGTTTAGTGGGAAGGAGATCGCGGAGGTTAAGGGTAGGTGGGAAGGTGGGTCGGGGTTGGGGGTGGGGTTAGCGGTGGGGGACAGGGCCAATGCGGTCAAGGCAATGGTGGCCTGGGTCAAAACTGACCGCTCTGGACACTGACACAGACGATAAAGAGTGGGCAAAATGACGTCCAGTGTCAAAGCTGATTGAATTATGGTCAGATAAGAGATTGGCTTCGAACATAGAAATTGATTTACACAAATATGGCTGTTCTGATGATGGGGGGAAGTAAACAAGTAGAATTTCTCTGACCCGAGAGCAACGTGCTGGAAATATGTTTACTTCACTGAAGCCAAGGTCCATCAAAGTTTGCCAAAGGTTGTTAATCTTGACCACAATTTATCCACAAGTACAGGTACAATAATTTACCAGTGTGAATAATTACAAACGTTAAACATTATTTTATTAATAACATTTGAATGTATTCTAAATATAAAATATTTCAATGAAAAGAAATATATATCACGAATAAAAGGTAGCTAGAGATATTATATTTCCAATATGGCTCACCCTACTCGTAGTAAAACCCAATAGATTTAATGCATTCATGAATGATGATTCGCTTGCATGTTACAGACCACGTCAAGATTTGTAGGAATTAAAAGCAGACAATTCATAACCTCACCATATTCTCCGGGCACGAACTACTTTGATGGCTATTCATGCATTAGTTCATCCCAGGCCAGTTTAGCATTCCAATCTCAATTCCCTGGGTATTGGATCGGGGCCTGAGTCCCTACCGGTCAGCCCTGCGTCCCGACTGGTCAGATCAGGTCAGCGGTCAAACTCTGAGCGCGAGGTGGCCGAACTCGGACCATGGTCAGAACCCAATAACGGCACTCCCGACACAATCAATCGTCCGTCTGACCACTCGGAAATAATTCCATTACACGGACAACGCGAAAGGGGCAGTACACGAAGATTTCGTCTTGAACAGAAATGTGAAATGTAATTTTCTGACCGTGTCCTGCGCAACAATGCGATGATTATTGAGGAGAATTCGGATAGATTAGATATCGGACAGACATCTGGGTTGATATGAGACGTAGAGATATGCACACGGTATGCATTATTTTCCAAGAAGTTTCATAATTCAAAATACATTAAATTAAATTTAGTAAATGAAAACACGACCGATATACATTCTTAATTATTTCAAGAAACCGAAATTAGGTTTATATTCTTTTTCTAATTTAAAAGATACGAACGTATTACATTTTGAAGCACAAATGTGTAGGCAGATCTTCAGTATTATTCTATAACAAATAGATGGACATATTTTGTAAATAGTAGAATGTATATTATATAATTCTAATTGGTTTGTTTGCATGCATAACCTAGTTTATCTAGTCAAAGTTACATACAGCTATTCATTTAAGAAATATATATTTTCTAATTTGATGTTAAGTTTAAATCAGTAACTATTCATAAGTGATAATTCGAAAACAGTTACGAATTCATGAATTATACTATCCAATCATTTATTTCATTTTCATTAGCCGGTATCACGTACATTTATGTATTCATATGTTTAGATGCATACCAAATCTCAAACTAATTCTTTATACTCTGTTTCAGAATGGTATCTATACAAGTATAAAACTGTGGTCATCCGGGTTCTCCTGCAGCGTTATCCCTGAGGTGTGGTTAATGTGAGACTCGTGGTCAGATTGTATTAGATTCGATGTGGCTAGCTTTCTGTCTGAAAACGCTGATTCGATTTGACCATAGGACCCGAGTCCAAGCAAGTTCACGACTCCCGCCGACCAGTTTGACCGAGGTGTTTTGAACACACGGCTCGGCGCGCGAGAGCGTTAAACCGATCTACCATTCAAATTAATTTTTCCTTATTAGTGCTGGCGCGACCTCCATTCTCATTGCTGGTAGGGGTGAGTAGACGGGCTGATAAATCATTTACCGAGGACCCACCGGTTCCGTCTGTCGTTAGATATTCGCTCAGTCTTAATAATAAAACGTCTTTAAATATTGGCTGTGTTTAGAAACATAGACATTCACAATTTGGAGGTTCACATCACTGTTCCAAGAAATACATTTACATACGATACTTCACAATGTAAATTATCCCCCACGCTGATAATGCCAAATATAAACATGAACATTGGATTTTTCTCTTAAATTTCAACCTTTGTGTGTAACATTTCGTACAAAACCTTAGGAATAATTTCAATAACGAATATATATTAATAACAAGTACTGCAAGCAATATTATGTGAAAATATGAAGCTTTAGAAACAGCATGATTTTATCTAATAATGATCGACAATTATTTTACAAAATTGGTATTCATTTAAGTAATATAATATTATATGCTACTTTCACTAAACAATTTAAATGCAGAACTCTGGTTAGCTGTACTAACTAAATAAGTTGAACGTACATGTCGAGAAATCAGTATTACTTTTAGTTAGTCATATGTAGACCGCGTCTACTACAATGTGATTTTGTAAAGTGTTTTTTTAAATTAAAATATTGAAACGAACATGTGAATTGCATAATTAAATACGTGTTTGAAATTTTAGCCCCATTTATTGTAGAATACATTCTTACCGGGTTACAATAATATGGAGGCGATCAAGATACTTACGTATGTACTATATATACTATAATGTTACATAATAATACTTTATCAATAATTTATACCAATCTTTAATGTACCAAATACGAGACCACACCAATGCAAATTTGCCATGCTACACAACAGATGTTGTCAAACATAGAGATTCATTGATTCTGTACTGTTGATGTAAGAGGTTTGACCGTTTTTAATCTGAGGCTATTAACTAAAATATGCATGTACATAGTTCTAAAGACAGGCGACAGGTTGCTCTAGGTGATGTATTGTAAGCAGAAACGATTGGTACTTGATCAGAAATTGCCCCTGCGATGTATTCCCATAACTAAGCCACGATATATCATTTCACAAATACATGTATACAAGTTGAAACAAAATGAAGATTAGCTAGTACTGTAGTCTCTCACATGCCAAAATATACATGTAAGGATCATGCCAAATATAATGTGCTTGGATATCTTTTAATAGTTGTTTAAATATTGTCACAATCTGTTTATTTTTTTTATGTTGTATATTATAACTTCTGACAAGATCAATGATGGTCTGTGTTTAATGTTGTGCTATATCTAGCAACAGTTACGGTCAATTTGAATGCATAAGCTCTTGATATGGAAACATGCACACACTGGTTTGCATCCATGTGCAATATAATGTAAATTACATAACGACATGCAGACACATGTACAGAAAGTACAGATCTAAAGCAAGCATTACTGTCCTGTATCTGAACTGTTTGGTTAATTAGGAACATGAACCTGACACAGCTTTAAGAAGAAAACAATGCCGATGTTTGCTGATATAGGTTAATGCAATAATGTCCATGCTGCCCGTTGCACGACGCTCTTGTAGGCAACAACTATTGTAACGTCAACGCTTTCTATTGTGGTGGGAGCCCAGTTACAACTATTGTAGCACTACAAGAGCGTCGTACAACGGGCACTAGTGTCCAGAGAAACAATTATCTTTTGTTTCCATCCTATATACATTAACCGTATATTCTCTCCCTACTGAACCAATTCTTCGTCACGCTTCTACGTGTATATGTCACACCACGGATGGGCAGACGACATACAGACAGCAGACGATATTCAGCTCAATCCGTGCGCTCACAGCGAGACCAAACACAAACCTGCCTCGACCTACACTCCTTCGGGTGCACGGGTGACATACCCGTCTTCTGAAGAGCTATACGGGTGTATTTGGGTAAATAATCACCCTTATTCATAAAAATGAGGTTGAGGTTATCGCACAAAGACTCGTCTGGACGGGAGGTCACAAAGAGGCGTGCCATGAATACGACGACGGGGGTATATGGCAGTCAATGTCTTCAGTTGTGTAACCACTCGTAACTGCATTTCGCTGCATAGCTATCACTTATTGAACACACACGAGACACGTACGGTTGCCCGGTTATGGGCAGGTTCAGTCCTAGAAGCAGACAATGATTTTCAGAGAGCTAGCGGTACCTAGTTGGCAACTATGTATACTGTTGATGATCTTATGAATGGAGAATGTCAGTATGTACTCACCACTTGAAGACTCACACACTCCAGTCCAACGTCTCGCAAACACCAAACACGACGGAGTAATCGTTGCAAATTAACAGCTTCAAAGACAAGCTCGCGCGAATATGGATGATTAAGAGCACAAAGCTGGTTCTGAGTATGGAGAGTCGTCTATACGTATTAACAGCCGGAAAATACCGCCACATGTCGTGAAAGAAATTTTCATAAGCATAGACGTTCATGACGTAATAAGTGAAAACTCTAATTTCACTCATTCATATTTAAACGTACAATACCTGTTGTCCCATATTGTCTTCTATATACTGCTTGTACCAGAAAACAATTTAAATAACAAAGTAAAAATATATTTAAATAACAATTTAAAATTATTAAAAAAATGGAAATATAATTCATAAAGTAGTTACATTTTAAAATATGTTTTATTTGTTCATCAATTGAAAGTAGACATGGTGGTTATGGGGTACAATATTTCTACATATCTTAACACACTCACAACCCTTCATTCATCCGTAGCCAGTTACCACAATACCAATGGTTATTGCAGGCTGTTCTCCCCCCTTTGAACAAAACACCGAATAGTGACACACTAAGAAAAAGAAAAGCCGTGTTAACCGGCAACTCAATTATCCACCCACTAACGGGGTTTGATCACGTCGAAATGCAGCATACGTATTTTTTTATAACCTATATAACATTACGTCGAGATATAAAAGCCAATTGTATTTGAAGACCTTGGAAGAGAAACCGTTGTTGAATTGACTGGACTAATGTGAGCTAGAAAGGAGACCGGAAAGACAAAGATGAGAGTTGTCTATTTTGGAATCCGGGCTTACTGCACGCAACCTGTTTTCCCAGATTCTACTGGAACCATCAAGAAGCTCATTTTCCTAACTTTCCCACAACAACGGTATAGATTACGCCTTGCAGTCTGACGTAAAGGCTGGCTCGGTGATGGTGCGCCCCGACACACTGCTGGGGAAGAGGGATGCATGAAGCAGCGGTGTTCAGCTTCCTCAGGTGTTCACTGAAAGGATGAATGGACCGCATCCGATAACGCTTCCAATCTGCATGGAACCCCGCGCGTTCGCATAACCTGCTTCAAATACACGAATAATTGAGCCTGCGAAACGTTGTTCACTTTTAACTGATAGCTAGCTATATATAGCGATTTTGAAGCGCTCATAAAGGTGGATGCAGTTTTAGGTTGGAAAGTTTCAGATATGTTTTAAAATTACATCAGAGGTATATTAATATAATAATAATAATGGCAGGATATTATTAAGTAATAAGACGTGTAATTTGGCGCAAGCATGCCCCCGAATGTACTTGTACATGAACATGTCTTTGAATGGTGTGCAACCAAGGATTAATCTTAGCATATCGCATTATTCAACATATTTTCTAATTTTCTTAAATATATGCACAAAACTTATAAAACCTGTGTTCTCTATTTTTTCCCTGGGTATAATAATAAAATAAAGTATGCGTATAATGGTACGCGGATTTCATATCCGGGAATAGAATCAAATAATATGCTAATAATAAAGCATATCAATAGAATGCTGACAATATTGAGAGCGTGTGCAAATCTCGCGTGTTCTCGCCGCTGCAGCTGGTGGAGAGTCTTGCTTCCAGATGGTGTTTGGGCTTCTCTGCGAAATTGCGCAAACGGCTGTCGTCTTTGAGGATGCTGGTCTGAAGCGTTGCCAAGCCGTGGGAACTTGGCGCTGATCTGCAAAGCTTATATTCACTCATTATGCGATGGAATACCTATCTGCAAAGCCGCTCACTTCCAAAATCCTTTTTATTTGCACTTTATACGACTTGGTATT
Source organism: Lepetodrilus fucensis (assembly GCA_032361325.1). Lineage (NCBI taxonomy): Eukaryota > Metazoa > Mollusca > Gastropoda > Lepetellida > Lepetodrilidae > Lepetodrilus > Lepetodrilus fucensis. Next base: position 11,294 of record JAUTBV010104290.1, on the reverse strand, counting down.
GGTGTTGTATATATACCGCTGGATGAACTTCCTCTTGGGATGTGTCTATACGAGCAGGTGGTTGCTTTATATACACCCGTATCACTAGCAAAGACGTCAAACATTTTGTATTAATTTCCTTTAAGTAAATGTGCAGTCTTTTCAACGTTGTTATTATAAAGGTAGATAACACATTGCAATTAGCACCACAACATCATTTAGTTCACTGGTACTCTAACATACAAATATACAGCATGCAATAGAAACATGTTATAACAATTTAGACCATGTTCATAATTTATTGTCATGGAATCCTAGTTAAAGTATAATCATCAAGAAGAAACAGTATCAAGAGCTACATTCAGACAGAAATATGTCCATTAGAATATCCTGTTTGAAAGACATTCCAGTTCTGGTGTAATCGACATCAACACTGATGCACATTTTACCTGTAAAGCAGCACACAGGCAACAGCATATAGTTGAACTGGCTTTGAAGGGTTTAATGTGGGACAAGTGCGCCTTTGCATGTGCACGGTAAAGTCGTTAGCTCGCTGGAAACTGCATATGGCGAAGGCTGTAAAAACAATATGTTCTCCAGCAAATACACAATACTGCGTTCAGCGATAGTCATGGAACCTTCAATCTGTACCGCTCTCTTTATCCGTCTTGAAAGGAAAGAAAGTATATTTGTGTACGGTCTATAGCTTGAAAATATGTGAATGACATTACGTTTTGTAGAAACCATTATCTCCGGTCTCTAAGTCGTGTACGATTCCGTGTAGTTTACACGTTCCGTGTGTCATTTGAAGAGAACAGACGTCAACGAAGACAGCTGCACTCTTGCACGACCATCGCAAAATAGCACTTTACTCTGAAAAAAACATCACACAATACCACTTTACTCTGACAAGACCATCATTAAATACCACTTCACTGTAACACAACCATCAGAGAATATCACTTTGACACGACCATCACCGAATACCAATTTGCTATGACAAGACGATCATAGAATACCACTTCACTGTAACACGACCATCAGAGAATATCACTTGGACACGACCATCACCGAATACCACTTTGCTATGACAAGACCATCAGAGAATACCACTTTACTCTGAGAAGACAATCAGCGAATACCACTTTATTGTAACACGACCATTAGAGCATACGACTTTCTCGATCATCGCCCAATACACAACCATCACAAAATACCACTTTACTATGACAAGACCATCAGATAATACTACTTTACTCTGATAAGACCATTACCGAATACAACTTTACTCTGACAAGAACATAATTATCAGATGGTACCACTTTGACACAACCATCATAGAATACCACTTTTCTCTAACACGACCATCAGAAAATACTTCTTAACTCTAGCAAGACCATCATATAATACCACGTTTACTGTAACAAAACCATAAGAGAATATCACTTTTTTTCTAACACGACCATCAGAGAATACCTCTTGACTGTAACACGATTATCTGTATATACCACTTTGACACGACTATCGTGTACCAAGTACCACTTTACTCTGACACCACAATCGGAAAATACACTGTTTTCTAAAATAACAACCACAGCATACCACTATGCAATGACACAACATCAAAGAATACCACACTGTATTCCAACACAATAATACCACTACGCTATGATACGACCATAAAATAATATAATTTTCGTCATAACACGACCATCATGGAATATCAATACATGTAAACTATAACACAACCATTACGTTATGGCACGAGTTGCACGGCCATATAGTGTTATATACTCTAATTACCATTTACTTGTCGAAGAGCATTAGACGTATAGTAAGTAGTATTCACTGCACCAGGATCTACGAGATTTTATAAGAATACGTATATTCTTGGAGATTAGTAAAATTGAGTTCATAATACCCTACTCTATACTAGACTCTAATATATCACGACATTATTTAATCATCAAGCTCTGAATATACAACATCAATTTCATATCTATTTTGTAATATTGAATACCACTGATATACTATTATTTCGCATAATACATGCTATTATTTGTTTTAACATCTCGTCTGATTCTCACAGACTGCATTCCTGGAAGCATGCTATAAAATATTTTCGCAGTTTTCGAACAATCGCCTTGCATGGCAATGTGAGACCTAGTAAACAGTGCGCCTTGCCTGCTAGTGCTGTTAAACAGTAGCCAGTTACAGCGCTATTTAGTTACCCATTGAACCAGAGCGCTTTTAGATCAACCCAAGTTAACCTAGTGTATCACATCAGTCACAGAAGCAAAGTATCGCTTCACAGTCAGCCGAGCCAAGGCTACAGTTCTACAGGTAACGACAGAATCTGTTTAGATGATTAAATCTAAAACAGACTTGCCACGACATATTGCAGTATTTCGACGTGAATGATAATTCGAGACAACTTTTCACCTCATTTGCTTCAAAAATCACCCATCAAAAGATGCGCGCATCATCAAAGTGTAGACTGAATTTCAAGCTGGCACTTGGCGTATTTTTTTGGCTGCAGGATATGACCTAGACATGCATGTCGGCTATCTCGGTACAGGATGTTGAGTAGAGAGAAGAGAGAGGTGGGCGGCATTATCTTACTCGCAGAGATTGGCAGCAATGCGTAGATTTGAGACTGTCTATACACCGACTAATAGTATCACGTCGCTGTTATTAAGACATAAAGTCAATGGTTTACGCTGCATACTGTATATTATACTCATGATAGAAATGTGGTATAGAATGCGCGTATATTATGGTACTTGTATGAACATAACCAGAACCAGTTTTAATTCTACTTATATATAGAATCGGTCTAAGTCTATTTATGTTTTAAAATACTTCTCTATTCATTGCAAAGTCGTTTATTATTCTTCGTCAAAAGAAGCAGTGTCACTAATGTTGTGATGCATAATATACCATGGTATACTCACGAGTATATGTTGACATGTTCGGTAGCCTCGGTCTTCAGAAGGTATTATAGAAGGTATCTTCATAACTATTATACATAATAGTATCAGATTTGAATTATTAACAGGCGAAGTGATACGATCTACATAACGTTTTGTCTTCTTGTCACGGTATCGAGGTGCATATATAACGGGTTCGTAGTAGCTTGAATGTTGGTTAACACTTTCTTTACCGATAAAACGTTCCAACAGTGTTTTAGTAGTCGTAAAACCGTTGTTGTCACTTTGTCTATTGTTTCTGCGTAAACTATTAACTGACGTTCAGAGTAAATTTACGCTGATTACTTATCCAGAAATGTAAAGCATTTAAACTGCCGGCAGAAGTATTTAAATGAGCTTTAAAGGTTGCGGGGCTTAAAGGAAAACAAAGTTCTGTATTCCCCCGTAAGCTTTATAATGCTTTATTTCCACTTGTGCAATCTCACTGTTCTCACGATCATATTAAATTATGCGTTATATTTCAAGAAGGACCAAAAAAAAACCAACCCGTCAGACGTTTCTTCATACGTTCCGTAGGCTATCGTCTTTTCGCAACAGTCTCCACGCGTCATAAAATTTAACTGTGATTTGATTGCATCGCTGACTCTTGGAGCAAACGGTTTTACATTTGTTGATTGCCGCGCCAAGGGAAGTCTGCTAATCGTTGGATCTACAGATAGACATCTCTGTCTTATTGGGGTAGTCCAAGACCAATAACACGTCATAGAGCTTGATTTATGTACAATCCTTTTTTGACAGTCCGGACCTCTTATTCCCCAAATTAACAAATTTAGCTGCGGTGTAGCTCGTGTGTCGTACTTCATTGCTAACCCTTAAACATGTGGGCAAAATCCAGCATCTCTTATAAATCGTTCAGCATCCCTGCTCTTGTATATATAATATATCTATTTCAACCTTCATCATTAGTAAAGATTGTGACGTGAGGTTATAATTTTTTTTTAAATATAGATTCAGCCTCGTCGGAAATGGTAATATTAATGTGTGGGTTAACGCAATCTGGAATAGTATTTCACAGATTTTGGTGACATGGAAATCCACGAGAACCACACACCATACATCTTCAGCGTTGACATCAAGCATTGTTGGATCAAAGTATGCTCCGTGAAACTAAATGAAATATAATGCTTACATGTACACGTATTGCATGTGTTAATATGTTGTTGAATATTTCGTAAGGAAACTCTCCCATAACTCCGTTATCTTGTCTTGAAATTTCAGACAAATTAGATAAACCCTGGAATTGAGGGTATTTTTCGACAGCAGATGTTATCGTCATATGGCCTAATTGCTTAATCCTACCTCTCCATAGAGACCCGCTCTCTTGAGCTATTATTGGTTATATTACAAGAGATATTAATCCTCATATTGGAAACTTTTAACGTGCATCCTTCCACATGACACAGGTTGCCGACCCCTTTCTTTTAAATCTCCTCAGATGATACTAAATGGCACCGGGATTTAAGCTAGGCATTACAGTGCTCATACAGGGATATATTCTGACACCAGTCTTCTTATAATATGTTTTACGCCTGTCGTTTGTTGTCATGTTGAAATTAATCACTTGCCTAGCGTGTGATAGAGCGGAATTGAATTTGGGCCGTTCTAAGTTTCCGCAATGTACCAACATTGCGGTTCTGTTATCAACATGGCATCTGAAGAAAGCTGAATATGCAGTGATCGATGTTTTTGAATAACGTCTGACTATCAAGATTAGACCGGCTATTATTGGATATAAACACAGTATACATATACTGTATTTACATTATATTTTCAATAACTGAAAGGAAGGTAGTGGTTGATATGGAATTGTTGTATAAAAGGTACACGATAATAAACGGTTGGTAATGGTTATACAAACTTTGTTTTCTTCTTTTTCTATTGGGCTTTAGAGTCGCACTCTAGAAATGTTCACTAATATCACGACTTGTCAGTTTAGGGCAGGAGGAAACCCACAACTTCCGTAGCGCTGAATGTTGCAGTAAACCTGCGAGCACCGGCTGGTACTGACAAGACCAAGGATGATAACTGCATATTGCCACTCTACAGTCAGTGCATCCTATCAATATCGCGTCAGAAATGGTGAGATGTAAAGCCATGGTCTCTAGCTAACGGTAACCTAACATCAGTTTATTAGAGCCAAGCTAGGAAATGACCATTTGCTCTTTTTACGTAACGTCACCTCATACATGACGTCACGCTAACATTCAATCCATACTGTGCAGTACCGGCTGAAATGTTGCTCAAGGGGAAGTTAAAAAGTCAACGTACACCCTTGTGTATACAGCAAGCACAGCACTGACAACTCTTGCACGAACACTACTTCCGGTCGGGACCTCACTTCATTTACCCCCTCAGTCGCGGTCTGGACGGTGTTTCATTATCAAGATGTACATCAAACGTGCCCACTTTTCATCCACTCAGTCTTTAGAAATATCCATTTGATCTTTGAACAGTACGGAAAAAAATGTTTGGAGAAGAAAAAACCCGCCGTAGGAGAAACGTCTCTGAACGAATAGAAATAGCATAGATAAAGCATTGTAAATTTGGTTATAGAAATCGTGTATTGTTGGGATCAAACAAATATGACATTAATTAAGATTTGGATAGGTAAAGCTTTGAATTTCATTTCAAGTGACAACATGTTATCCCATCTTCTGAAAGTCATCGTCACTGTCTATAACATTTGTTTTAATATGGTACTGAACGTAATGGTCGTATGTTTCATGGGGGTGTATATTATCAATTATTTGGTATTCATATAACAGAGAATTGTTTCAAAATAGATCTAATACCCCAAACGTAATATTTCCTCAATGAAAACAATGGATGCTGAGTGACAGTACAATTTACATTGACTAAACTAGCTAGCCAGTATACTGAGAGAGGGGGGTTTTAATTTCGTAATGTAATATGTCCGGGTTTCTGCTGTGGTTCGATCTTGAAACCACATGGATATTATTTTTATTTCCATGTTTTCTTACATTTTGTAAACATGTATTAAGAAATACTATAATATGATTTATACTAGAGGTGTAGAATATAGTATGTGTAGTGCACAGACATATTTTAAAAGAAAGACATTAAACATGGTTTGGTTCAATTGAACGACGTGTTCCTACCCACTCATATAATAATATAATCAACAGTGACATTGTCAATTCGAATCGTTTGAAACATATAAATAATATAAATAAGACATATGTAATTTGTTTTTTTATTTGTTGGCGGAATCCGATAAATAGTTTAAATTGAAACGTTCTATCTTATTATTTAATTTCTAAACTTTAAAGTCAAACATCAGGAAATATCACTGTTTTCAGTTCTAGCATTGCTCGATAATGCGATTTTGTATTGGAGAATTTAACATTATTAGGCACCTGCGAATGTCGACGCCGTTAAATGTTCCTTCTCTGAACTATTTTTTCCGAGCTTAAAGGTTGAGTCGTTCGTTTGAAATTGAACATTGGTGACATCGTTAAATGACACGTGATTGCTCAATCGGGGAAATGCTTATGGTTATGGCACCAATAATGGACAGAATAAATGAACACGTGACAGTTACACCTAATAAGCTTAGTGGACCACCTCGTAGTAATAGCGCTGGCACTGTATTGACATTTTTCAATGCATTTTGTTAAATTGGTTTTTATTCCATAATGGACTGCATGTGTCATAATGAGAACAACGTGTAGGATTGTGCAGTCCTATCACGGCGTAGAGTAGTCTGTCCTTAATGTACTGTGACGCATCTAATAGTGTCTCTTGGTGTATGGGCCGTGACATCGTCAATGAAGTAGTGGTCCGTCATAAGCACAATCTGTTTACTTTATGAATGTGGCATGACAAAACGTAACACTTCATGGTGCACAGTTTGTCCTCATAATATACTACAATGCTTCTAATAGTATTGGTATACGCGGGTCATCAACAATTAGTGCGCCATCACACATGAAGTAGTGGCTCTTCATGGTGCACAATTTGTCCTTAATGTAGTACGATGCTTCTAATAGTATTTTGGTACACACTGGGTCAGCATTAATGGGCCATGACACATGAAGTAATGGTCTTATCATCAGTGCGCCATGACACATGAAGTAATGGTCTTATCATCAGTGCGCCATGACACATGCAGTAATGGTCTTATCATCAGTGCGCCATGACACATGAAGTAATGGTCTTATCAGCAGTGCGCCATTAAACATGAAGTAGAAGCCCGTCATGGTGTATAATCTGTGTCCTTCATGAATATGGCATCACACAAAAAGTAACCCTTCATAATGTATTCGTTGTTTGCTTGCTTAATTACCATGTCATAATTATAACTCGTGAGTTAGTAATCCGCAATGATGAAACCACTCATACCAAATGCAATAAAAATACAGATAAGGCACTAATGAGTGATAAGAACAAATCTACAATTTGCATACCTACTAAACCTCATTCGTTCTAAAGTCGCCCCTGATGACTTATCAGGTATATTGGCGGACTTCTGAGTCAAACATGCACGATTTATAACATTTCAAATCTTAAACTTATCCCATAGTATACATATGGCACTAATGCGTGATAAGAAAAAATCTACAATTTGCATACTACACTAAAACTATTCGTTCTGAAGTAGTCCCTAATGATTTGTATTAGCTTACTTCTGAACCGTCAGATCTGCCCAATTTGTGACTTATGTCCAAACTTGAAAACCATATACCGTATTATATAGCCCATAAGTTACAAATCATGATCGGACAGCTAAGTACTGCAAGTCAACGTATTGTACAGCTATATGTAGATGCATACAGTTTTCAGATAGCGCGCACGTAGACTGTATTACTACCGTAATTAGTCCCAGGAGGCCAAACAAGGAAGACGCCAAATTACCTTCTTTTAACGTAATGATCTCAAACTATATGCACTGTAGATAAAGCTTTGAGCGTCATCCTCACAGTGACCTCTCGTGACCTCTCGTGAAGGGAAATATGACTTAAATCAGCCATCAAATCAATTTACTTACAAAGGATACGTTGATGAAATAGTCAGTCATCAATTACACAGGAACCGACTCACTGATTCCAATGTCCGAAGTCAAAGGAACAATCACCATGTAAGCGTAATTATTATGTAAATACAACTGATTAAGCCTACTTTGAAGTTTGGATGTGAAATGATGATTTTGTTGATTAACTTTCCGTGGAGATTGCGCATGCGTGGTGGACATGGAGTATAGTTGATGTTGGAGAGAATTGATCTAGGGGAATGGATGGCAGGCGCAGTTTAGTAGGATTCAATTGAACATATACCGTGCTTCACTAATTACTATGATTATCGATGAGAGTTTCATATGTATTAATGATGCACATTATGCATTCATTCAAAGGATTAAATGGCGCTTGTTCGCCACTGTTCGGGCCCATGGATTTGCGTGCGGGATAGCCGTCCTGTAGAAAGCGTAGCTTCAGCCTGCTGGTTTTAGCATTGAAGAAAACAGGGCCAGTAGACATTTGGAAAACGAAAACTACGGGGATGTTTTATAAAGTTTCAAATAATATGCCTTCTAGCTTAGAGATTACGAAACTTTTTAAGTACGATTTCATAGCGGAAGCTAACATTTTATATGGGGTAAAACATTAAAGTTCAGCATAAAATCGTATTAAATACATGTTCGTAATCTCAGGCCCCGGTCTCTCTCGTCCTATAAAACATGGCTTAGTGTTTCCACATAGTGTTTGCTATGGATTACGGATCATTAAGATGGTGGAATGGATAGGGAATACAGTGATATATTCCGGAATCTCGACTTTCTATCTCAGTAGATTGACTTATATTAAATAATGGCATTTTCTATTAAAATACTCAAATTCCAGTTGACATTAACACATTTAGTAGGGATCTCAGACTTTCTCTCAATTTCCAATAATTATTTATAGTGTTTTTTCTTCCAGTAGACGTCTATTTCTTGCATTGAAAATATTCAATTCTCTTGTCGACTGAATGTCAGAAATGTGTAATTAATTTTCAAAATCATCTCAGGTGGTCAATTTTCTTCAGGAAATATCCATAAAAGAATCGATGATGAGCGGAAACGCCAAGCATTGGACCACGTTCAGTAATTGAGCTCATCGGAAATTTTTCCTATTGATTACGATCGGAGCATGAAATTCAGAGTCAATCAAAGAAAACGGAGATTGTTTTTAATGGATGGCGTATTCATTTACGGACACGCTGCATTGCGAGCAAAGTTTGATCCTCTAGGTCTTAGCAGGTGATGAAGTAGTTTGTGTTCAGACGAGAACTGCAACAAACGGGTGACGAAGTTCCATTTCACAAAACATCGCTGCTCGCTGGCATAAAACTTTCTGGTGGTTTTTAAGCAAAGGATGCCTAAAGAAGCGAGATCATCGCCTCCAGTTAGAGATCTGATTTCTAGAAATGATCGATCTCCTACAAACACTAGGGAACCGTGCGTATCAGAAGGAATATATATTTTTTTGTTATGTCAGGTTGAATCAGGTTTTATGGTGGCTTGGCGTTATGATATAATATCTTTTGAGCTTATGAATGGCAACATTGCTAATGACTAGTATTCCATGACATATTATTAATAATAATAATAATAATAATAATAATAATAATAATAGTACATTAAAAATAGCACATTAATACTAATTGTTATTATTATTTATAATAATAAAAATAATAAATTAATAATTATGAATATGTTTACAGCTTTGAATTCACGATTAGAGCCACTTTCAAAATAATAATTATTACAATAATGATAATGGTGATGATCAGCTACTGATGATGAATAATAATGGTGATGATGAGGTAACAGTTTTGCAAATATAATTTGGGCTCAGTGAGAAGAATTAAATAACAATATACAAATACCATAATATAATGTAATATTTCATATTTTCCAAAAATAATTACCGTACTTTCATAGTAATTTACACAAATGTTCACGCTAATGTCACATGATTCGATTTCGTGTTTAACAAATTGCAAGCGTATGATCAGCACTGTTCAGCTAGACTTCCATTAGGCGGTGTTTACACTTATTACTTATGCCCTGCAAAGTAGTCCAATAAAATAACTGTCAGATCCAGGACAGACTGAATGTGATGAGTCTTCCTCAATCAGGAACTGTCCAACACCCCTACTTTTTCAATGAGTTGACCCAGGCAACGCAAGACTTATCCCAGTGCCGTCTTCCACTACGAATTCCAGATGTAGGTTTTTCTGAAATGTACGTTACCACTGCGCCGAGTACACGTGTACGTGATCGTAGAGAATTTAAATTTTCTAAACATCCTTCTGGTAATAACGGCTCAGGAGCTTGCTATTTCTTCAAGAAAATTAAAGACTTTTTTGTTGTTACGTTAAAAATATATAAGGAAAACTATCAATTGGCCGCTGGCTTAGTCAGATGTTTGAGTCAGGTTTATTTTGGTATTAGTGCTGTCATGCGGGTTCTGTTCAATGGTCTACTCGAAGTACTTCATGTCAAAGTGAATATAGCATTCTACATGGACATTTTACTCCAAAGCAGCTGAATGTGCATGTCAATCATTTGGAACCATCAATGTAATTATCTCTTTGGATTGTTTTTTTACATAACAATGTTGAAAATTATAAATTTCTAATAAGGTATCTCAATTTTAAGACCATAACTGTACAGTATCAACGTAATTATCTATTTTTATTGTTTTTTATCATAGCAATGTTGAATTTTATATATTTATATAAAGGTATTACAATTTTAAGGCAATAAATGTACAGTATACGACTTCAAACTGAACGATTTAGTAATTATATTATACCTGTTTAACGTAAAAGTATGTCTGTCTGTTTATTAATGGAATTATTTTCCTGAGACAAATATGTTCGGTAAGACTACCCACAGCTGATAATGTTATACCAACCCGTGTACACATCAACCAATACATTAACAATACCATACAGACAAACAAATTCGTAAATATTAACAGGAGCGCATACATACTAACTGTACATATATCCTCAATTCTCATTGAGAAAGTTTATCCCAGATGCTCTCAAGAACAACCTTACATCGATATAGAGTTACTGTACTGTAGTTCATTCAACATAGAGAGTCAGTGGTTCATTCAGCATAGAGATGCAGTGGTTCATTCAGCATAGAGATGCAGTGGTTCATTCAGCATAGAGGTAATACTCTACCAATGCATTGGAACTAGTTGCACACAGTCGAACGTACATAGGATTGAGCCCCGAATATTTTTGTTTGTGAGTTTCCAGACTCTGCAGATGATGAACTGTTACTTCATGTGTGGTCAGGTATTGTGCTTT
>JAUTBV010104279.1:0-15282 GCA_032361325.1 Lepetodrilus fucensis | reverse complement strand
GCTTAAGTCAGTTTTTGATGACCAAATATATAGCAAAAACTGACTTAGCCCCTTTATGAATACCGGCCCAGGGCATCGTTTCTCAAAGTTATCGTAATTCCTACTAGACCATAAGGACTCTCGTAGCCATCTCTAATACATGGGTATCGTGCGCTTACAACAGCGCTATGGTTTCATAGTGGATATGAGAGCTTTGAGAAATGATACCCAGGGTAGTGTTTCTCCAAGCTCTCATATCTACTACAAGACCATAAGGACTCTCGTAGCCATCTCTAATACATATTGAGCATGCACTTACGAGAGCGCTGTAGATATAAGAGCTTCAAGAAACAATACCCTGGTCTTACCATTTTCAGGTAACACAATATCACGCTTTGTTGACATATTTCATGGTCAAACATCAAACATACTTACATGAAATTTCATACATTCGACTTGTCTGTCTACACATGCATATTGGCCACCAATCTACTTATTGTGCATGTCCCACTGAATTTAAATAGCATCATATTTTATTTTATTTCATTTACCATATTCAACGCCCAGGGCGCTAACAAAATTGACTGGGGGTGGGAGGGTCGTTTATTAAAGTATGGAGGAAAAAAAAGATTTATAAAAAAAATATAAAAAAATAAACAATATTTATTTCAGAAAAACTTCCTGGATCCATGAACAGTACAGTCTTTAGAAAATAGTAAAAAAATATCCAAATGGCAGAATTTATTAGGTATGAAATATTGGTAGTATTTTAAATAGCTTAGGGGGGCATTTATTGCAACAGGGTGTTTAATACATCTCTTGCGTTACATACAAAAGTATTAATATTCCTAAATAATAAATATGTATGTATTACTACTGCTACTGCTAGTTCTAGTATTTGTTCCATCTATTATCTCTCCCATATCTTCTTTAAATTCAGATGGCAACTCTAAAACCAAAAACCAACATGGCATTCCATTTCCTGTGATAAACAACATCGCCAAATCATTACAGAACTCATCACCTACAAATTGAAAAGCCCTCCCATTAAATTACCCACAATTCCCACTAAAACCGTGCAGACGGCCAACACTGCAAACATCGTTTACACGTACTTCTCTGGGTCTGTTCGCACTAATCACGGACATTCCGCGAGTCAGTACTTAAAGGGCCAATCAGAGACCCCTAATTAATCCATTCGGGATCCAGAAGGCTCCAAGCTGTCTGGTCCCAGAAGTACCAAGGGCGACTTTAAATTAATGGAGTATCACCTGCAACAACTGAAGCAGTTTGTGGGAATTCTCAAATTAAAAGGGTCCAAGTTGGGACTCGAAGCTTCTCCTTTCCAGTTTGGACGAAACGATCGGAATCATCGCAGATCTGGTTGAAGACGGTCCGCGGAGAATTCCACCACTCCTCATACATAGAATTAAGAACTGCAGTAATGCATGTAGCATCGATAAACGCCATTTAAAAACTTATTTGTGTATTTCTGTGCTTTGTGCATACCATTGGTGTGGAGTCCAGCATGATTGCAAGCATTTTTATTATTAATTATTATTAGTATTACATTACATTATTATTATTATTATTTGTAGTAGTAGTAGTAGTAGTAGTAGTAGTAGTAGTAGTAGTAGTGGTAGTAGTAGTAGTATCATTATTATTATTACTAATAGTGATACAAATGTTATGAATGTCTACTAGCCTTTATACAGTTATAGGGATACCTTTAGCATTGGGAAAAATGGCCCGGGTGAGTGTTAATTGCGAACCCTGTTATTGTTATTATTATTATTATCATCATCATTATTGTTAAGAAAGTAACATAGTAACAGTCGTGTTCTTGTGTGGCTTGGTTTGATATCCACCAACCAATATATAAATATCAATGATTTCATCATGTCTAGGCAGTAGATTATATTACAATGTTACTGTGCTACATCAAACAAAATTATACTGATTGTATAAACATGTCAATCAGATGTTGAAATCAACACTTGCTGCAGTGAAATGTCAAAGTAGTCTCAGTTGACTAGCAGCCAAACACACAAACATGAATATACTTCAAATATTGCATGGAATCTCTTACCACATACATGTTGCATAAAGAGCAGTGCATGTGCCTAATCCAGACCAGAGAGGGTTAATGCAACCTGAGCCCGATATTAATTAACATTACCTAATTAACTTGTTTTCAAGGATAATCCGAAATGTTAAGATGAAAACCATGAATGAATTACTCAAACAATGACGTCACTCTGAATAGTGCAATCGATCCATTAACCAGACTATTGCAAAAAAATTACTTCTTTTCTCCTTTTTTGTGTGTGTTTTAATTCCCAGGTTGAATGACCTACTTTTGGCCAGACTACAATTGTTACCCATGTCAGCCCTGTCAATAGTTAGAGCTCCCAGTCAGTGAATGCATAGACCCATGTAGAGCTAAGAAAGCAGTCATCGACCAACATAGGACATACTGGGGTAACCTGCCTCCAACAAGATCAATACATGGCTGCAAAAGTACATCAGGTTGCATATCACATTACCCAATCTAATTTCATATCTTTAGGAAACATGTCCCAGCGAATCGAGGTACTAGTGGATTGTCCGAGTGGATCGAGGTCCTAGCAGATCAAGGTCCTGTTGGATTGAGGTCTTAGTAGATCAAAATCCCAGTGGATAGATCGTAGAGATCCTTTTGGATCAAGGTCCTAGTAGATCGAAAACCTAGTGGATCAAGGACATGTTGGACTGAGGTCCTAGTAGATCAAAATCCCAGTGGATAGATCGTAGAGTTCCTTTTGGATCAAGGTCCTAGTCAATCGAAAACCTAGTGGATAGATCATAGAAGTCCTTTTGGATCAAGGTTCTAGTGGATTGAGGTCCTAATGGACCAAGTCCCAAGTGGATTGAGGTCCTAATGGACCAAGTCCCAAGTGGATCAAGGTACTAGTTGATCAAGGACCTGTTGGATTGAGGTCCTTTTGGATCAAGGTCCTAGAAGATTAATATCCTAGTGAATCAAGGTCCAAGTGGACCAAGGACCTTTTGGATTGATGTCCTTTTGGATCAAGGTCCTAGTAGATCAAGGTCCTAGTAGATCAAGATACCAGTGGATAGATCATAGAGGTCCCTTTTAATCAAGGTCCTAGTAAATTGAGGTCCTAGTGGATCAAGGTCCTATAGACCAAGGCCAAATTGGATAAAAGGACCTTTTCGATTGAGATCTTTTTGGATCAAGGTCCTAGTGGACCTAGGTCCAAGCAGATGATCAAAGTGGATCAAGATTATAGTGGATCAAGGTCCTAGTAGATCGCAAGCTGCAGATCAGAATGCTTCATTGAATCTGTCAGAATACATATCCTGTTTGGGGGCTGTTTGCTCTCTGATTTAGTAATGGGATGGGACCAACGTGAATTGACTGCAGTCTATCTGTGGATGTGTCAATAGCCTGCAGATATACGTACTGGAGTTCAACACGCTTGGCCATGTAATCGATAGCCCAACGAGGATATTCACCTTGCAACTTTGGGAAAATATACAATGTAGGCTTAGGGTCCCAAGCATGTACGATTCATAGACATAAAGTTTCCCTTTGGCAAGACTTTGACTGGCATGCATCAGACACAGTGTATTAAGACTAGGATACTTTTCCTGATTGACTCCGATGGAGATCGATTATTCTTGTAAATAATTCCCACATATTTCCATACTCTCTAAAGAGAATGTGAATGTAAATAATGTAATGGTCTACTGCAGAAATGGCGTTGATTACATTATTGATTTTTGACATAAAATTACACTATTGAAGTTTTGACATAAATAATATTATTGGCATTATATCACTGATTCCCATTCAAATCACTAAGTGCCATGACAACTTTTCATAACAACCCATTACTTTTGACCAGTCCAGTATGTAAATATTGTGAGACAAATCAATGGACAAAAGCCACCAATTGCCCCCAGAAGGTTACAAACTCTTACAAGGAGACCAACATTGCCAGTGATCTCATTGACTTTCCTGGCTAATATCTGGCTAATATCTGGCTAATCTCAGACTAATCTGCAACCACTATTCTCTGGTAGTGGGGGCAGGCACATTTGTCAAGTGACCGTGTCAAAGCTGAATGCTGGGCTTGAGTGGGAATGCCAATGGGATTACATTGATGGCCGATTTCAATCTGTTTACAATAACCACAGTGACAGCAATGTGCCCATTATCTCTGATTATCCTGTCAACATGGTCAACTCCTATGTCTGGAGCAGTGTAGTTGACACAGACTGTGTTCAATACTGATTCAGTGATTGGATCATTATCAAGTAGTGGTGCCAAGATATGTGGACCTCACTATACCATGATAGCCCTATTACACAATGCCCGGTCTCCTGGATTAGGAAGAGTTCAGTATGATGACAATTTATTTTGAAATGGCCATTTATCCTGATTTCTGAAATAGTCACAATCATTCTGAAATAGCCACATTTGTCCTAAAATAGTCATGTTAGTTATGAAATAGCCACATTCATACGGAAATAGCTACATTTTATCCTGAAATAATCAAATTTATCCTGTGACATCATTCTGAAATAGCAACATTTATACTGAGACATTTATTCTGAAATATCAATCTATCAGATTAAAGTATTGATTATAAAGCACTGCTGTCATACTTATTGAAATCACAGTATAAAACCAGGCATAGATAGTCTCAACTAACTAATCTGAATCATATCATAACTAATGATATATGTATATAATTTGAAAAATATGTTATATAGCTTACGTGTTAGACAGTTGTTGCTACTATTTATTTGACATCACTCTAATCATGGTTAAGTGGTTAATGGAAATCATAAATAATGACATGGTATTCAAAACATTTGGTAATTCTAACAATTTTAACCATTTCCCTGCTGGATAGCAGGCATTTATTTTAATCCTCTCTTTGCTGGATTAGGCAAAATCACGGTTCATTAAGGCATCTCCGGTTGCCTTCAGCATGGAGGGGTTAAGGGTATTCCAGTTGCCTTCAGCTTGGAGAGAGTTAATGTTGCAAACATTGCACATACACAATATTTAACCCTCTCCATGCTGAAGGCAACTGGAGATGACCTAAAGAGCTGTGTATGTGTCTAACCCAGCAGGGAGAGGGTTAAACTGAACTCTAAGTCTAATAAATGTAAACATGGTAAATCAAATTTGATTATAATACCAAGTTCGATCCTTAGTGCCTCAAGAACCTTCAAGCCAAATATCGACAAGCCTTCAAAGACCAAACAGAAACGTTGACCAACTCCTTAAGTTATTTCGAAGATTGCTGTTATGAGAATACACCAGTCTGCTGCAGCAATCACACTTGGACGTCTATAAGTACCAACCACACAAGCTCAGGTTCTCAATGAAAACACTCCACCAGACATGGCATAGAAGGAGTCGCATCTCGCAGTTCACCTCCATCAAGTCCTAGTGATATAATTAGTGCAATACACTGATCAATAATCTTTCAAAACAGCAGAAGCTGGCACAGCTTGTGTAGTCACTGTTTTCTCGATATTTAACACGTGTTTCTGTAGATAAACATTTACCCATTGATGAATGAATTGAGCCATCTACCAGCGAAAACTCAAAGTGTTTCTGTAGATCTATAAACAAACCCATTGATGAACATGATGAATGCAATAGTGTCATCTACCAGCGAAAACTCAAAAGTGTTTCTGTAGATCAATTGATGAATGCATCAAGTCATCTACCAATGAAAAGCTCGAAAGTTAATTACCCAAATATACATGACTTGGTGCCATGTAAACATGCAGACTTGTGAACCTTGCAGTTGTGCCAACATTGAAGGGGATTAAGATAAATATTAATGTGGGTTTGACCTGTTGGCAACAAAAACTAGGTCATTGTGACCTAATTCAATGACCTTGTATCCCAGGCCACCCAATGAAAACTGACATAAAAAAAAATATGGTAGAACATTCATATTTTACTACACTTTACTTCTCTACATAAAATGAGGAACTGACAAGACAATAACTGTTAAACACTACAAAGTCTTAACCCTATAATATTATGGGTCACAACATTATGATCTATCTGGTGAACAGTGGTGAATGGGACCATGATCTTATTATGCATTACCACGGAGATGGATGGAGAATGGATGGAGACTTTAAAACTGAAAACCCAACTACTAGTAGTAGTACTAATACACAAATAAGTACTATTTAGTACTACACACTGCTCGTATAATGCTGTAAATTCCATGTATAGAATGATGATATATAAACATGATGATTGAATGTTTACATGTCAATTTTAAATGGGATCCTGTTCCATACAATAAGTATTATTTAGTACTATGTGCAATGGTGTAGTCCTATGACCCTGAGGATATCATAACTGTATAATCATAACACTGAGAAACAAATATAAAAATATTGTGTTACAACACGCGTGTACTTATTTACATCCCTGTGTTGCCTCTCGTATATAATAACAAACATGTATGGTAAATCATGACTGATTGTGTGGAACGGCCTCAAATATATGGCTCATTATACAATATATATGACAAACCATGATGCTGAGCTCTACATTTTTCACTGCCAGATCCATGCATAAACTACCATGGGAAATAATGTCCTTATCATGCAGATGTCCAGATAAAGATGACATAGTATGTGACCTCATGCTCAAGACAATCTGAGCACATCGCCCAGCTGGTCAGTAGGGGTCAAGATTGTCTATCAGATGTGCCTATTATAATCACCCCTGTGTAAAGGAAATCAATTCACCTGGGGATGTGGGTTAACATTGTGATTGACAGGGGATTAACAGATGACTGAAGACAATGTGGCTATATCCGTCCATTGCTTCTGCGTTTTCGGGAATATCTAATTTGGGATGGGTACTTTGGACGATTATTCAATAATGGATGTGACCATTGTCTTCTGTCAGCCCCTATCAGGGTGGGGGTGGTGTGCATGGATTGAAAGAGAGGGTGTGTGTGTGTATTCCATTCTAGTGTAGAGAATTTATTGACTATTATTCCAATTTCCGCCTACATGATCATGGTAATATTTTACGATGCTAATGGTTATGAAAATAGGATATATCATACATAAACATACATTCTTGATCTTATCTTATCATGAACTGCTGTAGGGTATACTCAACTGGCACACCTATGACTAAACTGCGTACCTATGACTTTGTGTGAATGAGGTCATCAATTTATAATTTAATAGCTAAGTTCCCATTTCAACATTAATTTTGTTCTTCCAACTAGAAATTAGTCCTAATGAAAATGTGCCATGATAAGAAATTACTATTTAAATGGCCCACAGTTCTTGCTACCAGCATAACAGCAATTCCATATGGTTCTGATCATTGCCACAAACAAGAAACATTGATAGATACTGTGTACAATGTACTTGTGGAATTAAGTATTAAAAAAAGTAGGTCATGCAAGATAGGATGTCTTGAAAAATGTATAGCATCTATTCAACATGACTAGAAGTGACAATCCCATCGGATCATTACAATATATTGTTATTTGTTAGGTCAGTGTGGCAGTATGCATAGTTGTCCTTTTGCTTATAATACTTTGAATATTAATATAATAATAATATATAGATATTGGATATAAAATTGGATAATAATTAAGTACTGTGGTTAGGTGTCACAGTGTTCTACATAATTCACTGCACAATGAAATGAAAGCACAAGTAAACATCTACTAGGCTAGCATAAAATAAAAACTACCAGATATATTTTTACTAATTCTAGTAATTTAGTACATTAAAGTACTAAAATTAATAAAATGGTATGGTGGGATATTGTAGTGACATTTTAGATAATAACATTAATGGATACTATATATGCTACTATATGGATAAATGGTACTAAATACATTAAAAAAAATAAAAAATTGACACGAAACTGAAAGATAATTGGTCTTCAAAAATAGTAAACAAACTGATGCTGTTGCTGGGAAAAGTCGTAAAGTTGCTGTAAAGTTCACTGCATGAATTGCACTCGGGATCATATTTATTCCATTCTTACCTCAGCTGGTCTGACAGCGCTGTCGTCTCCTTTCTGGTCTGCTTGCAGGACATTTTTTGGTCGGAAGCAAGCACCGTCCGGTAGATCGTCAAGTTTGAGTTCATCAACTTTTTCCACCCTATCAGGAATCACAGACGTCGACTGCGATCGATGGTACACGCGCTCCACATTGCGTTCTTTCCTTTCCTGTAAGTCCTTGGCGTCACATAGCTCCAGCTGTTTCTTTGCTTTCGCCAGATACATTTTTAAAGCACTATCATGCTACCAACAACGACAAAGTTTGCCCGTGACTAGTTGAGCACCGAGCTTTGTTTTGCCCCTCCGCCATCTTTCATTGACAGATGCGCGTGCCCCGGTCAGTGCTTCCGGGTCAATGGGTCAAAGTGGGGCGGGGCAACATTGCCACGCGCCACGGATCAAAGACGAGTAGCAGTACTTGTGATGGAAACACTGCAGATTAGACACATGTTATGCACAGAATGTAATCCATATCTTGTGGGAATGCATCGCTCAGCTAAAACGGGAAATCAATAGAATTGCAAGCGGAGATTATTCATAGACTTTGTGATACAGACTCCACTCTATTTTGGTCGTACGTTCTACAGTGTGAAAGCTCTGGGAAGGCGGGACTATGATTTGGCAGTGGGCGTTCTTTTGATTATTTGGGGTGGGAGTGGAGATAAGGGTAGTTCTCATATTTAGGGTTCGTGAATAGAGTGGGTGTGGTTTACGTATATTTGGGTTGAATCACAAAGATATAAAATCCAAACAGAATAATACTAAAGTATAGCTCGTCTGATGATCCCTACTGAAAAAATACTTAGTTTTGATATGGGTAATGATTTATTGTTGATATGGGTAATGAATTATGTTTTTAGGTGAACATTAGACTGCTGGGGAATTTTCTGGTGATAATACTATGTAGTATAGAAGTTATAAAGCCTTTGCAAATAAAATAGGAAAGTGCATCAATTTCTCATGTTGCTACATTGTACATATAAATTAAGATTTCCATACACTATTAAATCATGTGATTATTGAAAGAATGAGCCCTCTCTAATGCCTGTGTATATAGGCCCATAAGAGCTATTATTTATTGAAATTTGCTGTACCAAAACATCGAAAGTATACATCAAACATATTTTCCAGTGTGTGTGTGTGTAACTCATTTCTCAATCTGTCA
This sequence comes from Lepetodrilus fucensis, assembly GCA_032361325.1. NCBI lineage: Eukaryota > Metazoa > Mollusca > Gastropoda > Lepetellida > Lepetodrilidae > Lepetodrilus > Lepetodrilus fucensis. The sequence goes on along the minus strand of JAUTBV010104279.1, from coordinate 6,049 downwards.
GTATTTCCCATCACAAATGGCACTATAATGATGATACATCTATATACATATTTCTTTTTATTGAAAAATCATCAGTATGCAAATTATTTACGTTGGTTGGTCTATAGATTTGTGGTTTAACGCCACATTCAAGATTTTTTCACTCACATAATGGCTTCTAATATTTAGGTAAATATACACATCTTCAAATAGAATATTCAATCATTACAATATTATATTAATTACTTTGTTAAAATATGCATATAAACAACATTATAATTATATAAACAGATTCCCCAGTGTCACCATAAAGACAACTTTGAAGGCTCCAGTCCATCAACATGACAAAAATATAAATTTTCTTCAGATGACCTGCTTGCTGTCACTCGGACAACAGTCCCGTCTCTCGATGTGCGATATTTACTGTGGCCATGTCAACAGTTAACTGTTCCGTCTCCCAGCACGGAACATCACGGACAGGAACAAATCTTCCCAGAAACAGAACATTGGGTCAGATCGACCAGTTAACCCTCTCCATGCTGAAAACTGGAGATGCGCTAAAGAGCTGTACACGTGCCTAATTGACCTTATGCTAGCCAAGCTCAGCCTCGCCCCCCTCGAAATGTCTGGCAAGCTTTTCCACGTGCTAATAATGCAAACAGACGATAGGGTCAATACAGAACATTCCTGTTGGCATTTATTCCACTCAACATGGTTTCACGATATAATATATACCTGAATACAAAGTTGTTACCTGCATTATGCTAGCCTTGCAATGTTGTTTGTCATACATTTGCCACGTGGCTAATCAAGTTATTCCCAGCTTTAAGTGTACCTGTATTCTGATTGGTCGATGCATATCATCACTACCTGGGAGATTGACAGCTGCGTAAGGTTAATTCAGCAGGGAGAGGGTTAAAAGCTGTGTGGTCAGCAGCTCAAATTAGAAAGGGAATGAACTGACCATTGTAATTAAAATCAAACCTTTTCTCAATTACGTAATCTACATTTGTCGTTTTCCATTATTTATTTCATTATGTACTTTTCCATTTGCCAGTCTAGCTTTCCTGTCAATGTTATCGTTATAACACAACCTATACATTTCCTAGAGTGCATTACATATGAATGTAAAAACATATTTGCTAATATGTATATAGTATGTATATGCACCAATTTCATTCTCAAAAGCATGTAAACAGGCCAACGCTCTACATGTCATTATGCAAGACTTTCACTCTCAACTCCCTAGGGAATGGCAGTATACAACAAAGAATGTCATGCTAGGTTAGCATTCACATTATCTTGACCAGGGTAATAATTTAGCACTATGAACGTGCTTCTAAAGCATGGAGTTTGGCGCAATATAAATGTTCACATTATTATTATTATTATTATTATTATTATTATTATCTTTAGCTACCCCTTTTTATTATGGGTGCAGGAGCGTTTTTGAACTACCAATCAATCGCTATTACAGTATACCACAATTGTCAACCTGTATATGGTGCAGGAAGGAATCTTAGACACGAGGGTATTCTGAAACAAGCTAAAACCTGGCATCCTATCCACTCACTAGCCAGGCCCAATCATGCTCAAGTATAAACACAAGTGATCTGCGCAATGTACGACATTTACAAAGTAATAGTAGGCAAAATTAAATGAATTCTTTTATCTTATTCCAGTCATTTAAAAAAGTATAAATTTCATGGCAAAGTCTGGCATATTAGGTTTCTTGCATATTCAGGATTTGTGCGATTTCCACAGTATTTGTTATATTCATATTGTTGTTGTAATCCGTGCAAAGTGCAATGACTTTCAATATTTTATGAATGCTTCATTTGCCAACAAAGTGTTGTATCCACATTCACGAGTATTCTACGTCTGCTTCATTTATTTATTTTATTTTATTGAATTGGGATTTACTTTCAAGACTTGTTCAATTACTGGTATACATCTAGTCAACTCATTGCAGGAGGAAACCTGCAACATTCGTAGCTCTGAATGTTGCAGTAAACTTGCGAGCAACAGGTGGTACCGACAGACCAAGGATGATATCTGTGTTGTCACATTGTAGACAGCACATCCTATCATGATCATGTTGGAAAAGCAACTTTTGTGATCATTGACATTGATATCGTGGCCCTGAGATTACGAAACTTTCTGAGTACGATTTCATGCTCAGACTCAAAATTTACATGATGTTTTAAGAACATAATTCAGAGTAGAGTATGAGATCTTACTCAGGAAAGTTTCGCAATCTCAGGGCCTCAGGTCAGACCCAGTCAGGATTTGAACCCAGGGCCTTTGGCTCTGTAGTCAAACAGTCTATCACTGTGCTACCACTCGCCCCCACATTACTCACTAATTCACATACCGCCATCAGATCCAATATTATGCGCATCAGTAGGACACAGAACTGTCGGTTTCAAAGTCTGACGCATTAACCACCATGCTAACTTGGATAAATTAATCAATCCGAAATTGAGTAAGCGAGTTATTATTTTACAGGAATCCTTCACCCATACCCTCCTCAATCAGATAAAAAACAAAACAAAGTTTAGTTAATTTTTTTTATGAAATAAATTCTTTGTTGAAAATGATATATATATAAACATTATACAAGTAAGTGTGTCATTCTTGAAATAATCATTAACCACCAAGGCTTTTTTTAACCCTCTTTCCACTGCATGCATCTACAGATGCCCTACAGTAAATAGAGGGTTGACACACCAATTTATTTCTTAATTCAGTGTTTCAAGTCCTGATGTCGAGTGTGGTACATGTATAAATTCATCATCATTCAAATACGATCATACGTGTACATTTCAGAACAACGTTTGACAAAACAGTAGTAAACAGAAAACAGCACTTCCAAAATGACATACACAGAACCAAAGTATGAAAATGGCGATTTCATAGATATCTAGCAAAAAAAAAAGTAATTTTCCCAAAAAAAATAAATTATTAACTCAGCTTCAGTTTTCAGATTCCAAATTCCAGAAAATACTGTCTTTGAAGAGTATACGGTCTTTGCCGAGTATACAGTTTTTGGAGATGTACAGTACACTCACAGAAAAGTCAGTGCTATGAAATTGATCAATGTAAAAACAAAACAAATTCAGGCTCCAAATTAAAGCTGGATTCAAATTCATAACATATCTTGTATAGAAAGCCATTTGGAAGCTAAAAATTGGATATGAATTAATATGAATCAATTTCTCAAATATTTCTCAGGACTTGTGGTCACTATATGGTCTGATTCATGTTATTTGTTAATGAATTTCTAATAATCTAGAAAGCGAATCTAAACGCCTATTCAAAAATACAAACAGTTAATGAGACAAATTATTGGGAGATAACTCTAGATATACGTCATAAAGCGATGGAAGTATAACAAAATGAAGTAACACAGGACTACACTGAACAAATCGGAGTATTGTAAGTACATGTACTGCACTAGGCTCACCGGCCACGCTCATACATCGCGTGTTCATCTTTCCACGTTAGATTGACCAAGTCCGTGTGAATCTGCCGGTACAATTCTTCATACAATGTAGTCTTAGGGGGTCGGCCATGTTGTTCTGAGATTTGGCTATATGAGATGAGACAGCCGCCACCATTGGACGGGTCATAAGTACATCTCTGATTGGTTTGGAGGACAACTCCGAATGATGCTACTCGGAAGTACTGTACTGACACATTTCATTCTCCATGCTGGAGGCAACAGGAAATGCCCTAAAGAGCTGCACCTGTGCCTATTCCAGCAGGGGAATCACCAACAATTAGAATTTTAATTATGAATATGCAAATAAATACATAGGTCAGAGGTCAAACATGAATAGAAATGTAAATTATAATTGGTAAAAGTGTGAATGTTTGCATTAAAATTAAAGGCATAATATCACAGTTGATAGACCTGTAGAGTGGACAAACAAATTTCAATCTGAGACAAAAGTTGTTATTTTAAATACTGATGTACTTAGTCCCCAGTACCTGATAGTTATCAAAATATTCATATTTTATATGAATATAGGAAACGTTCCGCTATTTGTCTTGTCTTTAATGCATCAACTCATCTATGAAGGAATCTGCGAGCGAACATTAGAACTTATGTCCGCCTTGCATGATGTATAATGAAGCAATCCCTGCAAACACATATGGACCATATTCAGGTTGTCTATTTTGGGGCTGCAGTGAGGATTTGTCAACCACACAGCGGTGGAAAGCTTTTTGAAAGTACAAACATGATTACATGTATGTCAAGTGAATGTACTTTACAGTTATAACTAGTCCAAAACAACCATAAATATCTGTGATATTATGCCTTTAAATAGATGCATGAATTTTTCACCCATACGACAATTTTAACTTATTAGTCATGTATGTTTGAAATATACCTGCTGTGATGTAAAGCACTAATGTATTCATTGCAAAAGAAATTACTTATTGTCTATTTGTTACAGAGTCACTGGAAACATTGTAATGTTGTCTCCAGAGATACCGTTGGAGAATCTTATTTATTCTCTGAACCCCAATGAATTTTTTTTAAATTGCTATTGGAAAGTGTTGTTATTATGAAAAACAGGAAAGGATATAATATTTTGAGGGGGGGTGGTGGTAACTAAATAATAAAGCTTGAAATCGAAGAATACAACAAATGACTAGACACTTCATTTCTCATATCAACGTCAATTTTCATATCACCTGGTCCATTCATTCATAATCATAACAAAATATACAAACACTGACAATGGCCAACGAAATCAGAGCATTACATCCAGTTTCCAAAACACCAGAAATAAACTTTTATATCAAATAGTGCTTTCATCATTCAATACAAGACTAGTCGCTGGCCGGCCACCAAATAGATTAAACATTATCTGGCCATCAAGATAACCAAACTTATTTTTAGTACAAACGCATGCTCTATTCAAGGTTTTGTTCACAAATCCCCACATACAATTTGAGCTTGAGCATGAAATCGTACTAAAAAAGGTTTCGTAATCTCGGGACCTGAACTGTTTACAGGAATACTGATAAACAGTTATCACACTTTTTCAACAAATCTTGATATACATCATGAAAGTACCGATAGAAAATATATAATTTATTTTTGTCCATATCAAAATAAATCCTCAATATGACATTTCATACATATATCACACACACAAACATACACATGAGAAAGTCATATGGTGACCATGACATAATTTGTAGAGGCAAGTTTTGGTCCACCGTTTCATCTTTTTTGTGTGCAGAAGGCAAAACATTAAATGAAGTTAAACCTGACTTAACCCTCTTCCTACTGCAAGCAATCAGAGATGCCCTAAAGAGCAGCGCTTGTGCTTAATCCAGCAGGGAGATGGTAAAGTTAGCATGTCATTTATCTGATTACCTGCCAAAAATCGACACGGTTAAAGTAGTTCCAGCTGACTGGAAACCAATGAAAAATTACCTTTTATTATTAACCAGTCAATTGCACAAAGTATGGGATGCTGTGGGATATCAGGGATATCAACTGTGGGATATAAATTGTTGGATATCAGGGATATCAACTGTTGGGTATCAGCGATAACTGTGCGATATCAGGGATATTAACTGTGGGATATCAACTGTGGGATATCAACTGTGGGATACACAAAGAAGATTACACCATACGTCCCATCACATATGGGACATAAATTGCAAAAACCTTATAAATAACATAGAAGCTTCTCCTTCTGAGAAACAACTTTGATGCAATGAAACCTGCATGCACCAACAGAATTCTGTTAAAGTACTTTGTATTGTGCATGAATCTGTCCATGAACTGTCGTATTTTTTCGAATTTTCCAGAGAAGTATTTGACGAACTCCCACCAGGAAACCTTCATAAATTAAGTCGGTGGAATCCTGTTTGTTTCTAAAAGTCAGAGCTCTAGATAAGCTTTTAGTGAATTGAGTACAGTACGCACTGCATTCACTCTAATTGGGTATCCAAATAAATAATACCCATTCACTTTAATTGGGTATTGATACCTTTCACCATATGCATGGCAATTTGCAACCATTTCCAGTATCGTATACTAGTT
>JAUTBV010104258.1:3572-15285 GCA_032361325.1 Lepetodrilus fucensis | reverse complement strand
CCCCCTCTCCCATGTTCCAAAATATGCACAAGCAAAAATAATGTTCATTCCCTATACATAATTTTGAGATAACAGGTAAAACTTATGTCGATCAAAATTTTTTCTCTTCATTAGACACAGTAAAACATATTGGTACAAATTGACTAAAACTTATTTAGGTAAAAAGTCAAACTTCTCTTTGTCATACACTGTTGCAAAGACATATTGGTTCCAAGTGAATAGAACTTATTCCAGTGCATATAAACTTTACATGTTTCTCGGATAAAGATGCTCCATTGAAGCCTGACCAAATTAATGTCAGACGCTGTGATCAAGCAAACAGCACCAAGACTGAGAGCAGACACGGCTCACCGATCTTCAAGCGCACCGGCCAAGCGGAACTGCCCTCATCCCACTTAATTACACATTTGATCAATGTCAGAATGTAAAATGGCATTATTTACCAAACTTCCTGACACATGGTGTGGGAAACATAGGTTAAAATATATTTCACGGAATCTTCGTCTCAGATTTATTTACGTCCTTCACAAATTCAGTATTTTTAATGCCATAAAAAGTTCACACATAACGTCAAACTCATCCTAAGAATAACCAACAGAAAACCATATTATGATAGAATTCCTACGAAATATTACACCATAATTTATTTCATGCTGTAATTTAACATTATGCAAAAAGTTAAGTTACAATGTCAAACTCATCCTAAGAATAACCAACAGAAAACCATCTTACGATAGAATTCCTACTAAATATTACATCATTATCAATTCTTATCCTTAAAATATTCCATCATTTAAAGTTTTGTATTCGTGGGAATTACGCAACACGAGCAATTCAAGGAATTTGTGCATCGATGTCGGAGTGTCGTGTCATGACATTACACTGTGCAAGTCGAGTTAAACGATATCTTTGTATCCTGTCTACAGTGCAGTGAAAACCTTTTTGAATTCTTCGACAGAAACCATGCAATGAATTAACATGATACATGACCCGTCATACTCTACTGATTTCTATGGCCGCCAGTTGCCCGTCTACCAGCACGGCGTACCTGTTTACTGCTGCTTGATTTGTCCTGTTTATATTTATACCTATACAGATCAATCTGCATTCTGCTGGCACTTACACCCACATAAAAATATGACCATATGATTAGAAACATCATCTGTTGGAGATGAGAAGCTTCGTATTTTGACAATATTATATTCCTCACTTGTCCATATATAGTTCCAGGGCAATATTTGACATTTCACTGTCAAATTGACATTATTGTCAAGAAACTTGTTTCCCCTAAAATGTATTTTTTTAGAGAGTACTAACATCACTAGTGAACTTATGTTTGATATCCAGCTGTTCAAGCATACAATTGAAGCATGTCGGGCACACAGAAACCTACAATACACTGCACTGGGTACCTCTTTCCACCATTACCATGATTATAGATAACTCTTGTCTAGGTAGATTTCTTCTTCTTCAACTTCTATGCAATAAATGTCAACACAATGTTATTCATGAGACTGGTTGCTCGCAAGTTTAACAACGCTTTAGAGATTGAATGATTCATGTATTTTTTTCAGTGAGAGTGATTTGGGGTTCATTGGAGTGCGAGTAGGACCGATGACTGTTGACATGCGGCTGATGTACATGAACCAAGGGAGATCACTGTAGTGTAAAGCATTCCCACAGATTTATCTGGAATTTGTTCTTCACAGTAGAATTATCCGAGCACGATTGAAACTGCAACCCTTGGGTTTTATTGAACTGTTCTGTTAGCAAGCAAATTTTGGCATGTCTGAAATCCATGCCCGAGTGATTAAAATTGCTGATGTTGCTTCTCTGAGAAGAAACTAAAATTAAAAAATTAAATCATATTCAACATTGCATAGTCATATAAATGTTTCTGGTCTGCAGCACAGGTGGGCGAGCCTACAAACATATAATCACAGGTGTGTGCGACCTGATTGACTTTTACTACACACCCCACTCAGAATACATGGCAGAGCTGTGTAAGAACCCAGCTTTTAGAAGTTCTAGCTGCTGCTGCTTGGTGAATTGGGGCAGAACAGATTTGACTTCTCAAAGAATTATCTCGGCCCTGGGTCCCTTTCTTCCTGATGGTTATTTCCACTGCTGTTGTTCTCCTTATTCTGACTGCTATTCATGTGTGTCGAGAATTCAGGTGGATCCTAGATGTGGCTCAACAGAGTTCTCTACCTGTGGCATGGTAAACTGTACTGGTAATTTATTCACAAACACCAGCATACATCATAGAGAGGTGATGCCCAACAGCAAAGTGATTACCGTACATGCAGCACTATGCCCATTTTTATTATTGGTCATATGTAATATATAGGACAATATTTCCATGAATCTGAGCTTTCAGGGATGAAAAAGAATGAAAACCCATCGAAATATGCTATTTTACTTGGTGTATGTAAACAATCGTTTGTTTTGAAATTGGCGAGGCATTCTTAACACGGGTTTCTCTGCACAGATTTCTCGCACATGGCGCAGCGTGGATGAAGTCACATGTCAACATTGCATCGTCCTGTTCATCTAACAGGCTATGTAAGTAAACGACTTAAAATGAGCATATTTATCGATAGCGGGTCATTTGGAAGTAATCAATCACAGTGCAGCATCATCAGCTCTACAAGTTTGATTTTGGTGTACAAGTCACTTTAAACTCAAAAAGTTACTTTGATTTAGTTTTTTTCTCAACCGAGCTCATGGCTTCTCTGTTAAATGACAGCAGTATGAAACCTACACCTGTAGCACTGCGCATTGCAGTAAACTTGCAAGCACCAGCTGGGACCGACGGATCAAGAATCACAACTGCACCGTCACGATAACAGACAGCTCATCCTATCATGATCTCATAAAAAAAAATATTTAAACTTCCACGATTGTTGATTTGTCGATGCCACTTCTCCAGAGGGTTCGAACCCAAAATATATGTAGATGAACTCAAATATCTGTACATGAACCCAAATGACTGTATATGAGTGAATATGGAGTTTAACGTCGCTGCGAGAATCTTTCACCCATTTGCAACGATATGAACTCAAATATCTGTACATGAACTCAACAGCGAAAGAAGTGGATTACCAATGGGAAAATGATGAAATATTTAGAAAATGTTGTCATCTCTATTTCAAAGTTAGCAGAGTGACTGATGAGTAGGCATGTATTCCAAAACACTGATGCAATTGATGCCACTCACATACTATAATAATAAAAAAATATATACAAGGCCAATTATTTCACTCAAACATCCAATGTCAACATAATAGATCCTTACAACTAAAAATAATTAACAGTTGATAACCTGCCAATATGATGCATTCAAAAAGTCAAAACAGACCTGTACTAAAGATTAGGCCATTTTGACATCAATCTCATTAAAAAATATAGATATATTTATGTTTTCATTCCTCAACATCCCAAACTACGAGCAGTAGGTTATGGGCATAGCATTAAAGCAAGATACTGAATGCCTTGCTGAATGGCTGAAGCCAACAAATTCCATTTAGACGGTATAATCACTCAGCCTAGGGGGAGTCATCTTTGGAGCGTAACCAGAAGAAATTATTAGAAATAGGGATGGATCCACTTGAGTGAACATTCAGCCTCCATGTGTGAGAACACATCCTGGTGATTCAGCATTGGTAGCCAGACCGGATAGCGATAGAGCCACCTCTCCTTCCAGAAGTCTGGGTTCGGATAGTGATAAGAGTCGCCTCTCCTTCCAGAGGTCTGAGGTCTGGGTTAGTCCACTCTACCTCGATTGCCTGGTATGACTGGGTATCGATACAGATATGAAAGATCAATGATCATTATTAGCTCAATATCGATAAATCGGACAAATCGGTTATGAAGGAATGTTTGCCTTTTGTATGTTTTGATGACAATTTATTAGGAAAAACCTATTTGGAAAATGTATACTATAAGATAGAATTACAGGAAAATACTAGGTCCTACAACCTACCAAGCTGACGTCTTTACACTTCTTACAGTTTGCTACTTAATTCCTGCCTTCCAGAATTTCGTTGGGAAGTAAATAAAAACAGCAATCCATAAATGTCAAAACACAGCTATATCAATAATCATTATCAAATATTCCCATTGATAATAATCACAAATATCGAAATATTTAGCCAGCCCTACTACCTGGAAATTTACAAGACTCAATATAACCTCCATTGCTGCTCGTATCTAGAAATTGGGGAAAATCCATCCCAATCAAACAATTACAGCCATTCATTTTATGTCTTTTGGAGTGTATTCTGTTCATTTCAAAATATAAAAAATATAAATATTTATTGAGAAAAGTTTTTATTCCTCTTGGATTTGGTTTAAATCTGAAATTATTTTGTGTTTGTTCTACCAACCTGGCTGTAACCTTTCTGTGAAAATTGATCTTAAAGAAAAAACAGATCTGGGAGTTAAGGATAATAGTCACGATCCTGCCAATTTCCAAATTTGTTGCAGGCCGATGTTTTAAGTTACGGCTAAATGCTTTGGTTAATATCCCATTGACAACCATGAACCATTGTTTGAAGGAGGTACTTACATATAATATTACCCCCAGGCATGAAATATCAGGAACCATAATGCGAAAAGATCTCAGTAATATACGAGACGTGGCGCATAAGCTGAGGCTGACACAAGGTATGGCGGCCATCTTGGTTACTCAACACCTCGGCCATTACCATCAACACTCACAGTAATTTCCTTCCACAAGTTTTCCCTTACTATTGATTACTGTGACAAAGTAAACTGATACATTGATGTACATTAAAACATCCTAAAGACATGTGAGTCGGTACACCTTTAACACTATTTAAAGCTATATGATGGATCCCATTATCACATGCAGTAAATAGGCTGGACTAAGTTAACATCCACTTCAGCAAACTGCCAAATGCTTAACAGAACATTCCGATAAGAATACAGGAAGACAAATAATGAATCTTCTTAGTCTTACTAATAATAAATAGAACTATCTCTGTACATGTATTCATCTGTAAATTAAGTATTAAAAGATACATGGGCAGGGTTGGAACTTAACGTTATAACGTACTCGCCCGATTAATGATATAAATAACAAAACATGAAATTTCTACTCGCAGGTAGGATACCTTTAATATTACGAGAAATGGATAGGCTGCCGGGCGAGTGGGAACTTCTAGCCCTGCTGATCCACTTCATAGATTACTTCTACAGATAAGCATGCACACACACAGACACACACACATGCACACACGCATGCACACACACACACACGGGTAGAAATAACACTTGCCTGCGGGCCAAAGGCATTAAAAACCATTGTTGGACACGCTAATTTCATTTCTGGCATGTTCCTTTTGGCCCTCTGGATTTTCAATAGTCTGTTCTGGTATTTGTTTACATATATACTGTGAAATATATACATAAATCAACGTTTATAATGCATACATATACATAAGAACACATCTCAAACATTGAGGCATACCTATATTTTTCTATTATGATTATTACCATTGAAGATCCTCTTGTAATTACAAGAATCAGCTTGACGTCACTAATTATAAACTATAGAAACGTGTGATTTTTACGTATATCTGCCATATTCTGGAAATTAATTAATTTTTGACATCTTGCATTTCTTGAGGATATTCTTTATGATAGGCAGGCACTCTGTATAATTTAAACATAACATTGATAAACATTCAAAGGGAGACAATCAAAATAAGAATAATCTATGCAACAATTATTCTCAAATTAAGCAATCTTGTTAAGCAATCTTGGATATATATTGTGCTTACTGGCTCAAATATTATTGATTGGTACCATGAAAGCAATACAAAATAGTAAATATGAGTACATAATTATTTAAGTATGTTAAAATGTGTAAATATGCCCCCCTTATTAACTTGAAATTATTGGGGTTTTCTTGCCAAATTTAGTTAATGTAATATTTGAATATGAAGGAATGGAACAACATTAAACTATTTTTTATTGTCAAAAATAAAGTTTACTATAAATTATTGCTGCCAATAGTCTGTGCCCAAGCTGTATTTAGACACACTACACCAGACACAGACACACACGTGTTGAAATATTCAATTATATTTAATTTATTTTTTAATTATTATTATTTTATTATTACATTATTGGTCATTATTTGTATTATTGGTCATTATTTTTCTAATATAAATTTATTTTTAAATTACTATTATTATTACATGTACTATGAAATATTGATATTTTAACATGATCCTTGAATAATTTCTAGTTCCAAAACTTGGAAGGTCTGGAATTATTAATTGCCAATCAAGTATCAAATATGTTGTGAATTCTTAATGGTTAAAGGAAACATAAATAGAATGCCCACCAGCAAGCATAAATGTTTTACAAGGTAATTGGATAGCTTAAGTAGCCTGAAAATAAAGACTGGTGTTATTTACCTGAAACGTAAACCTACATCTGGTCGCCATAGCAATATTCTTATGAACTCATCTCTAAGAAAAGATTGCCATAGTACCTTCTTGGCAGGTGGTATCGGCTACTCAGAGGTGTGTTAAACATTGATATCACGTCACCAAGTGGAATACGATGTCAATGAACGGAATGCCAGGAACCATCTCATTTAGTTAATACGAAACCAAAAGCCTAATAAATCATTTACCTCAGTCATTTAAAATGCACAACAGAATCCACATCAAAGCAACACCAATTCCTATTTTCAGAGCCGGACATATAATCACAGTTTCAAGTTTTGCCAATATCCAGACTATATATATTATTAACGGGCATATGGTTATAATCTCTTCATAACAGCACATTAAACAGGTATCAAATATCTGCCAGCCAATTAGAAGTGGTTGCTAATTGTAGTTTAACTACACAAATTATGAATAAATCAAAGGGGATTGTTTCAAGAGTTAAAAGATGTAAAAGACAGTATGTATCAGTTACGTATCTGCCATTGTGACTGTGATAAACAATGTTGATGCTAAAATGAGATGAATGAATGAGAATAAAAGATTTTTAATTCATCCAGATAAAATCCGAAGATTTACATACATTATATTAATTTACAGCAAATATATAACTAGAAACTCAGAAAGACACACACATATATGATTAAACACTCAACACACTATTTACACAAATCTATTTACACAAATATACAGCAACAGTTTTATAAGTTATATTGCAAATCCGGTTTTATACATTGGTCTTGTGCACAATCAGGTGTACCATGTTAGGAAATATGTTTTTATTCCAGGGCTCTGGACTAACATATGCCCGACACACAGGGGCAAGTTAACTTGCACTGCGGGCAACCTACTTTTTAACATTTTGCACCTTTGATGCCTTTGCTACTTGCCCTGACTTGCTCTGCGGGCAAGTAGCTCAGAATGTTAGTCTAGAGCTGGTAAAATGCAGATGTCCAACTTTAGAAACTAACCCAAATATTATAATGTTGTAAATTTGTAAATATTCTAGAAGTAAATAATTGTTGTTTCCTGTGCCAAAATGTCCACCTTGCACTTAACTTGACTGACATGACAGTTGACCTATTAACAATGACCTTTGATCTTTTGCGTTTGCATGTTTGTGTGGACTTCTGTCTCCAGCAGTCTGACAGAACATTGCACAATTGCAAACTTAGTCTGGGATTACTTTGATTAGACACTGTCATGATTAGATTATAAATATGAGCAATCAGATATTACTTGAACAATATTTGACAATGATTCAACATTCACAGAGACTTCAAAAGTGTATGCAAATATGTGGAGTAATTTTTCTACAATCCACAACCTCGTATCCTTCATTCAGTCTCTGAAATTCAGAAATGTTAAGTACACATACAACCAAACAGATATTCAATGTCATTATTAACCCTTTCTCTGTTGGATTAGGCATAGGAACTGCTCTTTAAGGTATTTCCTGTTCCATTCAGCATGGAGGAGGTTAATCTCCCAACCCCAAGTTCTTTCAGAGACTTGATATGTTTCAATTAGATTAAAGCTTGCTAAATGTCATCTGGAATAAAAAATATGTACATTAGATTCGCTCGAGTTTAGGCAAATGATAGTAAGACTTAATGGGTTTTTTTAAAATATATATTATATACCAGTGTATACATGATATATACTTATTTAACTCTCTCCATGCTGGAGGCAACCGGATATGCCCTAAAGAACAGTGATTGATTGTGCCTAATCCAGCAGGGAGAGGGTTAAACATTGCTCTTACAAGCCAAAGTTAAGTTCACCGAATCATGATTGAATTTGAAATTAGTGGTAATATTGTATTACAAGGCCAGAGGCACTGTTAGTACAGTGATGACAGATGGCTGCCGATGAAATACTGGTGAATGTGAAACCAGTACATAGTGGGATACCGTTTCACAGTTTGATGATGAAACTGAAGGTATTGGTTCATCCTGTTCATAATTAATAAATTACTATTTCAAGCCTGCGTGAAACTGCAAGTAAAAGTTTGTGGGGTTGCAAACAATAATGTGTTTTTCTTATGTATACTGAAATAGTATTTTTGAAGACATAATTTTTGAAAGGTTTCATTTATTGTCATGTTGATCATGTCAGATGTTATTTTTGTAGCAAAAAGTTTAAGATTGGTAAAGAATGCGGGTTCTTTTCAATAAAACATATTTCGTCAATAAAATATTTTACAGGACAAATAACCACCGTCCTCTTTCTCATAATGTTTACGAAATCATTTGTATGAGAAATATTTATTTAACCCAGTTACCCATTCAAATTAACAATACAAAAATAACGTAGCTTCAAAAGAATATGGTTATTGAGTTGTGTGTATGATCCTTGAAATGTTGTGATGTCAATGATACTTGAAACACTGTATACATAAAAACTCTCAGCCTGAGCAAATTCAATTTCTTCCTTGATTGCTACCTGACAGCTGTTGGGCCATGTATACAAGATAGACATATAATGATGTATGAGTATGCCAAGACTGTCCTACAGTTACATGAGTAATACGATATCTGTCTTGTTGTTAGTCACAATATCTGGGGCGTAGGAGTCTATCAAGATCCACGCCTGTGCAATGTGCGCATCAACACCATATTTCTTCCTGAATCTGCGATACCTCAGTGACAGTGAAAGTCCACATCTGTCAGCATCATTATCAATGTTAATTCAGGAGTGTCAGACCATGGGCATGTATGCATCTATAGTGTGGGCGCCTGAAGCCAAACTGCTACTGTAGATCCATAACATCTGAACGAAAAGCTGATTGATGAAACTTACTTGTTTTGTGATATTGGGTGTAGGTATGTTTGGGGAAAATGAACCTGTTTGTTTGCTCTCTTTCTTGCATTTTTGAAAATGACACTGGTAGGTCTACACCCTATGAGTGTGCCATGTGAATGTGAATCTGAATGGTAACTCCAGTCAATGTCAATGGAATTGTATTTCTAAATCAGGATGAAACCAAAAATTTGTCATGTTTGGTAATTCCACACATTTTTACACATTACACTGGTAGGCCTACAGCCCTTTGTGCCAACTGAATGATAATGTTAATCAATGTCAACAGTCAATGGAATTGTGTTTCAAATTATGACGAAATTCAAACTTGTCATGCCTGGTAATTCCTGCTATTTTACACAATATATAGATATAATATAGTAATATGGTAAAATGGCCTAATCGATTAATTTAATTTAATTTTTTATTAAAAGCATTAATTAATAGTGGAGTCTTAAAACAAATCAACGGAACTATTCTGCAAGAAACTATTCCACAGTTTGTTAAATTGCTTTGTTTACATGTGGATGAATGTTGGTGTGTACTTGAGAGTGCACCGTATCCTTGACCCACAACAGTCAGTCGGACTGCCCGCCTGACTGCCCACCCACCCCCACCATCATCTTGCTAGTGAAACATAGATCTACAATAATTGGTGGGTCCGGTCTGGTTATCTGATGTTTACAACCTGGTCGAGGACATTCATGACTCATTCAGTTGCAGACATCTCATTCATGACAAGGACGAAGATGATAATGATGATGATGATAGATTACATGTAAGATGACCACTGCCTATAGGCAGTCACTGAAACTCCATAGAATATTGATAATCCCTGGAATAGAGGCTAAAATTTCATTTACATTTGGGAAAGGAACAAAGAAAAATCTGTGGGGAAAGGGGAGAGGGGTTAAAGAATGGTATCAGCCTTGATCTAAAGCTACTGGTTCCAGTCAGGCAGGTCCAACTCAATGTGCTCACAAGCCTGAAGAGGATGGGTCAATGAGCATGGGCAAGTGAATCATCAAAAGGTTCTGTGTTGACCTGTTGTGTAATTAGGAGGTCTGGAACTACTGTGACATGGTGATGAATGCTTTACTAATCAGTGCATTCAAGCAGTGATACATTCTCTGAATCAATAACTGTTAACTGAATTATTAGAATTATCGGATATTATAGCAACACTATTAGTATGTTCATTGGAATAATGACATTAAGACATTAGTATTTAATCTGTTTGGTTTTTTTACTTAACATTGATAGTGATATAATACATATAGTTTATTCAGTTTGTAGGATTTATCAATTTACCAGTTGAAGTCAAATGACATTGATCGTCGCAAATGGGTGAACGATTCCCGCAGTGACGTTAAACTCCATATTCACTCACTCAAATGACATATTTCTGGTCTTTAATTATTTTCCTGCTGGATTAGGCACTCTTTAGGGCATCTCCAGTTGACTGTTTCCACCAGCATGGAGAGAGTTAAAAAAATATTTTTTTAAATTGCACTCCAGAGTAGTGCATACCTAAAATAGTGTTATGATAATGCTTCACATTTCAATTCATAAGTAGCTACATGGTATGCTTGGTGACTCAGCCTCTGAAATACTAGTTGTTCTCGGCAAGAGAGTATGAAAGCGTGGTAAATAACTAATTCATCTGGGTGGTAGCACAGTGAACTTGAGTGCCAAGCGTCTCATGAATAAGAACAGCAATGTGGAAAGAGAATCCTGTGGGTTACACTAGCTAGTGAATCATCTGTAAGACGTAATATTGTCATTGGACACAATGTTACATTCAGAATTTCTGATGAAATGTTTCGTGTTTTAATTTATCAATAAATATACTACCTTAGAGAGAGAAAAACATGTAGAATTTGCTAAATTTATCTTAGGTTTTAGATAATAGATAATAATAATGTTGATATCATGGTTATCAGAAAGTTTTCAAATTATATTTATAAATACTATTGTTGGTTAATTAAAGATTAAAGAAGTTAATTGATCACTTAAATATTCCCTTGAAGATTCTTAACCTTCTCCATCCTGAAGGCAACCAGATATGCCCTATGGAGCAGTGTCTGCATCATCCAGCAGGAAGAGGGTTAAAGAAGATGTTGTACACATGCTACAATTGCAAATGAATTACAATCACAAATATGGTTATGATTTTCCAGCTATCAGATGGCTTTTCTTGCCACTGTCTGTAATACTAGTAGTGTTGTACTTCTGTTACCATGACTACTGAATAGTTCCAGTGCTAATAGATGTCAAAGTGACCCAAGATATGCTCAGTGTCGTGTCTTGGACTATCTCTGGAATGCAGACTATCTCTGGAATGCGAGTGATTGTGATGTGAATGATGGAAGTGATTTTTTTAAAAAGACAGTTGGAATGCAAGTATTATTTGCGGGGGGGGGGGG
>JAUTBV010104247.1:12500-15290 GCA_032361325.1 Lepetodrilus fucensis | reverse complement strand
TATATCTCTCTATCTCTCTCTCTCTCTCTCTCTCTCTCTCTCTCTCTCTCTCTCTCTCTCTCTCTCTATTATATATATATATATATATATATATATATATATATATATATCTCATACACACTACTACTACTACTACTACGACTACTAATACTAATAATATTACCTGCTCACGAACATTTTCACGTGGTACACGATTATGCCCACTAGCGAGTAATTATTAATTATCAATTATTTATTAATTGTGGTACACGATTATTCCCACGATTATTCATACATGGCTTTTCACGAAAGGGGTATATATTTATGTCAGGCATAAATATACAACTTTTGTGAAACACAGGCTTGGATAGCTCACCACAAGTCAAGACTTCATGCATGCTGAAGCTTCATCTCATCTCAAGTATTTGTTTTATGAACAATACTAGTATTATTTATTTTATTTTATTACAGAACCAACTATCATTCCAGTGAGCCCATGTGACGTAAGTATGGTCCACCTTTTGTTTAATATTGACTAGTAGAATAATGTAATGGACTATAAGAATGAATAAGATTATAGAACGAATGTCAAAAGTAATATTTAGTTAAAGGCATATCAGTCTTTACTGCTAAATAGGCAACGTTTTAATGTAAATTATAACCATGTATACTCTGCAGTCTGTAGCATTATAAAAGCATAGTAGATATGTATGTTTATGAACAATTATTATGGTTAAACCCATATATTGCCTCTACAGAGGATGAACTGCAAGTACCGGTGTGAGCTCCGGCCTACTCCATGCTTTATTCCCCCATGTACAGAACAGCCTGTGTGTATCAGTGAGTTCATTTATTTATATATGCTTATATATACTTACTTGCTATTAAAATCCCTAGATAATGGTTAACGGTGTTTATGTAAAATAATGTTATTTTACATTATATTGTATACGAGAATTGATTTATTATTATATAATTTTCTAATTAATTACGTATATGGAATTTGTTTCTTGAAAAATCACCAAATTGTTTAAAATACAAATGATTGTTTCTATTAAATGAAAACGATATGTTATTTTGGTTTATATAAAATAAATTGTGGGGGTGGGATGGGAGTAATAGTATGTTCTTTTTAAAAATTATTATTATTATTATTATTATTATTAAAGTTTAGTATAGTTCAATAATCTAATTTATGTTTCTACAGGTGGCCCCAGAACATGCGCGGTAAGTAACCATGGAATTAAACAACTGTAGTCAAAGATTAACATATTGTTATTCTGATGATACCCGTAGTATGTTGGTCAGTTATCTGGAAGATAGTCATCTGAATACAATACCAATGGTTGATGGAAATATGTGATGCATGATTAATTACTATATTAACCTACTATATATACATTATCGGAAAAATAATAAAAAGATGCTCATATCTATATTCGTTATATTATGTGAAATCGCCCGTAGTATTATGATGGTTTACTAAATTTGTATGCAGTGTTGCATGCATGCAGTATTGCACCATGGAAGCAAAGTATTTAAATGTTTAGAAATATGTATACGTATACAGTATGTTGCACAAAAACGGGAATAAGTTCTTGAAATACATGATAAAATAATATTTTCATAATTTTCGTGATTACTTCAATGACATATGTACGCATGTCTTTACTCTAAACATGTTAGATGATAATAAAACATCATAGCTATTGTACCATCTATGTTCTCTGTAACAGACTGCCAACTGTCCACCGGGACACAAGTGCGAACTACGAAATGGATTCGCCGAGTGTATTTGTAAGTGTCTGAGAACTTTACTTCTGGCATTTAATTTAAACACTAATGAATGGGTCCAGATTGAATGTATAGATTCATAATGAATGTCATGTTGGTGGGCACGCCTGGAACATCAATCACGTAGCAAGAACATGGCAGATCAATTAGACGTACATATTATTACTACAAGTAATACTACGTTATACTACGTAGAAACACGTTTACATCGTAGCCTACGGTAACAGGAAAATATGTATGGTATATATACGCATAACTGAACATGGATTTTCATAAGATTACCATAACATTTAATATAAAATGTATTTAAATAATTAGGGCAACATTCAATACGTATATTAATAATTATACTTTTCAATTGGAATTCTACTCTTGCCCGTACGCAACTTACTCTTAGTTCCTAAAGTACCGGTATACGTTTTATAAAGATGTTCTGATTAATTTGCAGCAATTACAGAACCCACTACTTGTGCTGTAAGTAACCTTTGACCCAATCAGCTTATTTTAAATAGGATTATTTAAAGGCATAATATCACAGTTGATAGACCTGTATAATAGACAAACGAATTTCGACCTGAGACTAATTACGCTTGATTTACCCACCCAAACGTTGTTATTTACTGATGTACTTAATCCCCAGTACTCAATAGTTATCAAAATATTAATGTTTTATATGAATATAGGAAACGTTCCGCTATTTATCTTATATTTGATGCATCACTGTTCTAAGAAGGATTGTGCGAGCAAACATTAGAGTTATGTCCCCTCGTATGATGAGTAAGAAGCAGTAGGCGATCGGGAGGTTGGAGTCGAGAATTGTGAACCACACAGCTGTGGAAAGCTTTTTGGAAGTACTAACATGATTTTATATATGTCAAGTGAATGTACTTTGCAGTTATAGCTAAGAACTAATCCAAAATGACCATAAATATCTGTGATATTATGCCTTTAAACAAACATTTAAGGAGAAGAATTTCCGCGATTGATTATAGTATTGTTAATAAATGTACACATGGA
>JAUTBV010104247.1:0-10000 GCA_032361325.1 Lepetodrilus fucensis | reverse complement strand
AGCTACATGCATGTTATTATTTAAAGGCATAATACCACGGATGATTGACCTATATAATGGACACATCTGAGACTAATTACGCATGATTTGTTCACCCAAAAGTTGTTATTTAGTGATGTACTTAACCCCCAGCACTCGATAGTTATAAAACAAATAATATTTTATATTAAAAAATGGAACTTTCCGCTATTTATCTTGTCTTTGATGCATCAAATGTGCGAGCAAACATTAGAGTTATGTCCCCATGTATGATATAGTAAGAAGCAGTTGTTTATCGGGGGGTGGGGTGCAGTGGAGATTTGTCAACCACACAGCGGTGGAAAGCTTTTTGGAAGTACTAAAATTATTTTATGTATGTCAAGTGAATGTACTTTGCAGTTAAAACAACCATAACTATCTGTGATATTATGCCTTTAATAAACTATTTTTACTGTTCATAGCAAGATACTTCGTAACAATCATGAGTGTAATAATGTAATGTTCTGCTTCTCTTACAGCGCCGACACAGTTAACCTGTGCTGTAAGTAACCTTTGACTACCTTTCATCTTTTTGGTACTGGATAATTATTTTAAAACTGTTCACGAACTTTTCTAAAAGCATTTCCGAGAATGATCTACAATACTTAGATACACTGAGATGTGTGTGTGTGTGTGTGTGTGTGTGTGTGCGTGTGCGTGTGTGAGTGTGTGTGTGTGTGTGCGTGTGCGTGATACCTATATATATATATATATATATATGGGGTGGGGGTGGGGTGGCAAAACCACCGAACCCCCCATCCCCCCCCCCCCCCTTATCACGTGCTTGTTTATTTCTCCTTTAGGCGATATTCTATTTCTATTTTAATTTCCTGTATTCATTACAGTCGACGTTGTGTGTTGTTGGCAAGATCTGTGTAATGAGAAAGAGATAGAGAGAGGGGGAGAGAGAGAGAGAGATATGGGGGAGTCGACTACTTGTTCATTTCTCATTGGACTATATTGTATGTTTGTATCCTGTCTCCTTCACAGACGGTCAAATGTGCACCACGCTCGATCTGTATAATGCTGAAAGGAAAGCCAGAATGCATTGGTAAGTAATTGGCTTGCATTGAAATATCACACAAGTATAACATGTTTTTTGTTGTACCATTAATTAATTTCTAGTGAAAGAAATACACCATAACACACACGTGATATGCGTGATCTTGAATATGTATTGTTTATTAGAAACATAGGACACCAATTATACCAATGCCCTCCCCCCCCCTCCCCCCTCCCCCCCTTAGAATTGGAAAATTTGTTCTATAAACATATATTTTGTATTATGGTGAAATCATGAGCCCCCTATAAAATACACTGTGAGCTCCTGAAAGTCTGGATCCGCCCCTGTTTTAAGTAAATCGCAACAAAAACAGGGGCCCGTTCCACACATCGACCGTAGCACTGTGAGACTTGTAGGCTAACAAGAAGCTACGAATTCTCGTAGCGCTACGATCGTTCTGTAAAACACAGACTTGGCATATATACGGTCTATCAACACCATGCATGCAATCAATACGATTCAACATAATTTCTCTCTCATTATTAGTATGTAACGTTTCGCAATATATTTGTTCACAGACACTACGCCCAAGAAAGGATTTTGTCCCGACATCCGTGGTATCGGAGGGTGTGGCCGCGCCTGTGAGAGAGACAGCATGTGTGGTGGAGACATGAAATGCTGCAAGAATGGATGTGGAACGTTCTGTGTGGCTGCAGTAGCCACACCCCCACCCCCACCCACACCCATGTGTGGGACCAAGGTAAGATACATTCTACAAACACCATAGTATTGCCTTATCACTTATTACTTATGGCCACGTCAACAGCATGTGCGTTAGCTCTATAGAAATCAATCCAGTTCTAATTCTGGTATTATCATGGTATTGTTTTAATGGAAGCTAACGGAAATCTTAGATAACGTCGGTGCAAGACACACAATGCATCCTTATATCTTCCGTAACATGCGATACTTAACTATGGTATTCTACAATATGATACGCGCTGGTCATTGCGCCATGGGTGCGCGTATGCCGATGTCGATTGGTTCCGTTAATAGTCCTTCGGGGTAAACCAGGATGCTACGGAAGACGGATACCAACCATATATCCAAACGGAAACGAATTCCCTAATTGATAAATAGGCTTAAAACACAAAACAAACTAGCAGAAAGGTATACGGTATCCCGTGTGTTGCACACGATGACATCCACAATGATATGTACGTTGTTTCCTTCACTGTGTAAAGGCTCATTTAGACCCTACGCGGTTATCGCAGCGTTTCACGTTGCATATTCGCCGCTTATAAAAATTAAGACATGAACTTTTCACAGTGAAACCTCCCGGGAAACCGTTCTGCGGTTCAACACATAATGGAAAACCGTACGGTTAATCGTTGCGGATACCTAACCTCATGTATATAATATACTAATAGTTCAAGAATATGTCTATGTGATTTCAGGTATGTCCCCCCGGAACCGGATGTCAGCTACAGGAGGTCGTGTGTGAAAAGGCTCCGTGTCTACCAGTTGCAAGATGTGTCGGTATGTAGGCCTACACAGCAGGGATGCGTTCAGGCTGTACTAGTCTAGGCTAAAAAACCTTTACTCTAAAATAAAAATGGTATAGAAGGTTTCTTGGTATCGGAAGAAGCGGAATTTCGTCCTCTATATCCTATCCAGAATTCGAAAACATCCGTTATCCGGAACTAACTTTGGCAACCCAAAGCCATTCATTTTACATATATTCTATGATAGTGCATATTCACTACAATAAATAAAAGTAGTGCTTAGCTGAACTATAAATCGGTGTACTCCATTCGCTTACGTGCAGTCCACTACGGGGTCCAAATTCATAGCGAACAGAAGTATACTATTATAGTACTATGCATGCTTGCTGAACAGCTTCCGTATCACTACTTAGTGCTATGTAATGAACAAATAGTATAGACTGAACGCAGCCCAGGGCTCTGTTCCTCATTGTATAGCTACGGCCTTAGATACTTCCGGAGAGTGAAAGAACGTTCTAATGATTTTTATTTTTTTTAAACGTTTAATGAAGGAAGTACAAGTATAATACACTGTAGGCAGTGAGTGAAACGTGATTGCGTTTGCCAAGGAGAAGCGTTATAAAATAATGTCTATAATAATGTGTATATCTTCAATACGAAACTTCAAGATAAAACCATTAAGACTGTTATTATTGAGTGTGTGTTAAAATACTGTTTATAATGCATCTGTTTATAATGCACCTGTTTATAATGCAGCTTTACCCAGCGAGACTCAATGTCCCAGTGGCCAGGGACTTCCAATGCTCGACATTAATGGTAAAGCAATATTCTGTGGACGTGGCCCCACCCGTAGGGAATGTCCAAGAGGAACATTATGTAACATCCACCCTGCAGACCACTTTGCCGTATGCTGCTCCCAGAAAGGTCTGTAGCACGGGCTAATGTTTTTTAAACTAAAGACCATTTTACCGTATGCCGTAAATCCTTGAATAGAAGCCGGGTCTCGAAATGTTCGTACGATCGTATACGACATAATCGTACTAAGAAAGTGCTACGCGCGTTCTTAGATTAAGAAGATCGTAAGAACGTTTCGAGAATAGACCATATAGCGCTCACGTAAGCTGGTAAGCGCACGATCCCCATGTATTATTAGATCGCTACTGGTCGGGGGTGCTTATGGTCTCGTAGTGAGTGTATTCGATGCTACTGCGCATGTCAACGTCTCCGTGCTATTCTACTACAGTACAGAGCGTCAAGCCTGGCCAGTGTCCCCCCGCCACCGCAGGCGCCCCAGGAGGAATCTGCGCAGAATCTAATTGTAAAGGAGATAGCGACTGTTCTGGGCCTAGGAAGTGCTGCAAGAACGAATGTGGTCAAGGTGTCTGTACTTCACCTTTCACACCCCCAACTCCTGGCACGCCGTGTGATACGAAGGTAAAATATACATACGCTCAACAAAAGTGCCAGTAGAATTTTGGAACACATCTGTTTAGCTTTAATAATATTTTAACAACGAATAAGTTCCAAAGCTCAGGCATTCTTCAAGAAGTTGTAGACGCATTAATTAGATGAATAACGTCATCAGATTCCTCAAGAGTTCCAATAACTGGTAGAAAACTTCCACACGAACTACTAGTATCTGCCGGCCCTTATTTTGTTTTGTATAAAACAGGACCACTGCTGATTTTGGGTTTTGAACCCGAGTTGATGGATTGTAAGACCAACGCTCTACCGACTGAACCAAAGGGGAAATCCCTAGGCCAGTATAGGAGCATCTTATATCACACCCGACTACGACTACATAACATACATTGTCTTGTGGTTAGCAATCCCATCGCATGATAAACATGTGTAATAGGGCAGAGTTTGCGGTGTATCCTAAATACCGTGTTTCTGTGATTCCAGATATGTCCTCCTACGATGGAATGCCAACTACAGGAGGTGATGTGTCGTACAACACAGCCTTGTCCACCAGTCGCAAAGTGTTCCCGTATGTATATCATTATGAAACCCATCATTATACCTGCAGTTGGCTTTCACATAGCTGTACAGAGAATGATATGCACTCACTGTAGTAGTCATATGGCCATGTATGGCTGGAAATTGTATCTTCAATTTATTCTATATACCTATTATACAGCATATATTAATAATAATAATAACAATAATAACAACAACAACACACAACATTAATATTGAGACTATGGTTATTCTATTAACTGTTTGTATTTACAGCTAAGCCCACTGTTCGCCAATGTCCAAGTGGCCTCCCATTCCTGGATGCCGGTGGTCGAGCAAGGTTCTGTGGGCGTGGCCCGAACCGACGCGAATGTCCAAAAGGGACCTATTGTAACATTCATCCCACCGACAGATTTGCCGTATGCTGTATCCGTAAAGGTTTGCGACACTAGTTAGCATTTCCATCTTAGAGTCTTCTATTATATGTGTGTATTGAACGTTGTTGAGCTTTATTTGAAATCCACGAAAGCCATGTGGCCGCTTCGATGGCTACAATTAAGACGCAACGGACTTGAATCTGTGGGTTGACTCCACTATCTACAATAATGCTTCTACAGTGAAATCAAAATGTTTCAGAGATATTCTATTGACTATCATGTTTATATATATCCTCTGCAATTTCTCAACGTCTAACTGATTTTTTTTTCTACAGTAAACACCATCAGACCGGGCCAGTGCCCGAAAGTGACAGGCCCCGGAATTTGCATATCTAATTGTAAAGCAGATAACGAATGTCCTGGGAGTATGAAGTGCTGCAAGAACGGCTGTGGTAGCGTCTGCACGAATCCTGAGTTCATTAAACCCCCAACACCACCTACTACGTCGCCGTGTGATACCAAGGTAAGAGACGTACTACATATACGACATGCATTGTATTTACTGGTCTGAACTCCTTTAGAACACCCTCTTCTCAGTTCGCAGCTGTACTTCCTTAACTTTAAATGCAGATGTGTGTATATGCATTCTCCTATGGTGGGATGTGTACAATGGGCACGGATCTCGTAAGCATCCAGCTATTATATTATCCAATCCCAAAACATCTTGGTCAATAAATATGTTGAAACTCATGTACAATGTAATATGGGGATTTCATGTGAGCATTAAAGAACGGGTTTCTGTGATTTCAGCAATGTCCTCCTATGACGGAATGCCAACTGAAAGAGGTGTGGTGTATACGAGCACCGTGTCCACCACTTGCCGCCTGTGTCGGTACGTATACTTGAAACCTCAAACCTACACTTACACTATCTAATTAATCCATGGTTGATTGTCATTTAACTGTAAGGAATTGTGTAATACACCTTAAAGATGCAAGATCATACTTGCAAGCAATTTATATGTATTGTTTTATATTTTAAAAACATTTCTACATAATCCGTAGACCCAATAAAAAAAATCTGAAAAAGAAATCTAGCATGACTTTATAACGCTAAATTATGCAATGTAAAACAAAAGGTATTCACCCAACATTGCTGTTCTATGTATCAGGTGAGGTAAGTAGTTCTCCCCTAGAAGATATTATCACCGAGATTGCAATATGTCCTATGGTTTTTACGTAATGCCATCTTCGAGATGCAAACTGATCAGTGACAGCCAAGTGTATGATTTAGAAGATGGCCCCAGCAAAGGCGCAACAGCGAACGTCAATAACAATAAGGTCTTCGTCATTGGTTTAAATATTCTGATTTGCGTCTGTTGATTATAGCAGTTCCATCGGGTGATAGAAAATGCCCAAGTGGTCTTCCGTTCCTGAACATCGATGGCAGTGAGCGGTACTGCGGACGTGGCGCGACTCAGAAGTGTCCTGAAGGAACATATTGTCAAACTCACCCCTTTGACAAGTTTGCCGTGTGCTGTCCTCGCAAAGGTATGCAATACGAGTTAACGTTTCCAAATAAAACTTTTTACAATGTATTTTTTATTTATTTTATTATTTAAAACAAAAAGGAAATTATCATAAAACCATGAAAGGTATTATCAGTATCAACTGGTCAATCAATCTAGGAGTTTATGGGTTATACAACATGTCTACGATTGATAATATACGACCTATATAGTTTTCCGACGTTCAACTTCAAACGCGAGAATTCCTACGTAATACGTCACATAATGTCGTTGATCACGTCATCCCATATACTGGGACATATTTACGCATGTTAATTTCGTGGTATTCGATGGCTTGCCCACGTTGAACTTGAAGTAGAACGTGCACGTGAATAATATCACGTGATCAGAAAACATGTAAGACGTAATACGCTAGAATTCGCACGTTTGAAGTTGAACGCTGGAACAGTAAATGGTATCCATTATATTAAGATCATAATAATATAGTATGTGATATTACTCTCTACAATTTGAATAAATAAATTTAAAAATAAAGTCTATGTATACATAACTATAGCATGTTTTTAACGACATGCAACGTTTAGTCGGTCAATTTCCCTACAATTTGCCAACGTATCTGCGCTATTTCTCTACAGACAAGACAATCACCAAACCGGGCAGGTGTCCCCCAATGACAGGTAGACCAGGCATCTGCATTGTGGAATGTACAACAGACAACCAATGTTCTGGGGACAAGAAGTGCTGCAAGAACGGATGTGGTGGAGGTGTCTGCACTTCACCGTACACGCCCACAACAAAACCACCTTCACTCTCACCCACTTGCAGGACAGTGGTAAGTACACATAGTTATTAGTTACCGTTACTATAAGCATATGTTACTGTTGTCAACCGGAATCAGGAGACACCTGGGCTGATTTATCGTGGATAAATGCTTACCCAGTCTAATGTTGAAGCAGTTCATGTACTCATACATCTTGCCTAGCCCACGTGACCTAACTCGACTTTCTTGTAGTAAGCGAAGCTCGGAATTGTACCCTTCCCTAGGGAAGATGTTACTCATATGGCCATCAGCCAATGTTCCACAGAGCGTACCTTTGTAACGAAGTTCTTTTTCGCGAATTATGATTGCAAATCAATTTGTGTCTTTAATGCCTCGATGAAAGTAAACAAGTTGCAGCCAATCTTAGCCGTGATATAAGTGAAAGAATCTTTTCAAAAGGGCTCCCAATTCAAAGATGGAAGTAGTAGTGTGTGGGATATTTTCTCCGGACCAACCCCCGGCAATATAATTGCCTGGAGGAATTGGGTCCAGGTCCGGTAAATAGACCGAAAGTCTGGGTCCGGATAATATATCTCAGCGTAAAACTACTACTACTACTACTACTACTACTACTACTACTATTACTACTACTACTACTACTACTACTACTACTAACATTGATCGAAAAACGCCGTCAGGATCTATTATGTTGTTTACAACATATACATGTACATTGACACACATTTATATTACTTAATCTTTTTTTGCAGAGATGTTCAGCAGGTAGAGAGTGCCGAGTGAAGCAACTTCCCTGTATGGATCCTCCGTGTGACGTGGCTGCCCAGTGTGTCCGTGAGTACACCCTAGATTTAGTACACCAATGTCATGATACTAATGCTAACTTGAAGTATTATACAATCTCCTATACGACGTTGGCTCACACTGTTGATAATGAGTATCTATTCAATTAAAGCGTTCCTTGGTTCCACCACGGGAAGAACAACTGATAATAGTGTCCATTATTTAGCATATATTCCTATTTAATCACTTGGCTTCCCCATTACCAAGCGGCGTCCACATAGTCATATAGGCGATCATAGATGTCACGCAGCATCTCCCCTAGGGAAGGGTACAATTCCGAGCTGATACTACAAAGAAAGTCGAGCTAGGTCACGTGGGCTAGGCAAGATGGTCACGAAGTTGCTGTACTCTAAAGCCCAATCGTAACAACTTCGCGACATTCAGGATCGGATATCATTCGTAGCAACTTCGCGACATTCCGGATCGGAAATATATCTATGGATGTCGCTCGGTTGTTCCGATTGGATCGGATATATGTGCATAGCTGTGGGTGTCGCTTGGTTGATCCGAATGGGGAAGTCCAAAAACACGGAGACATCCCGATGATTGCCGATTGCCTATGTCCGCTCATGATCGGGACTTCTCCCACTGTTGATGACACACATATATTTGACAAATTCCTTATTTCCCAATAGCAAGGAATCCTAGCAATGATGGCTACTCTTGTAAAGTAGGAAGACCTGTGTTGGACTTCTACAACAACATCGTATTATGTGGCCCCAGGAGCGAGTGCCCAATGGAGACGCACTGCTCTTCAGGACCACGCGGCTCTGTGTGCTGCCCTGGACGACGTAAGTTCTGTATACTTGGAGCCAATTGCCGCCATTCTTAGTCAAATCCAGTTGCCCCCATTATTCCTTGTTAGAGAACTGTTTGTCACCATGCTTACTTGGAACCAATTTCTGCCATCCATATGTTACGAACTAATTGCGGCATTCAATTACTTTGAACCAATGTCTGCCATCGTTACATTAAGAGCCAATCAACGTCATCTTTTCTTCTTCAAGATCATGGCTGCTTACAAAATACCTTTATCGAGTTTCACAAGCATAATTAATGACATGTTTCATATTCTAGTCCAATTACAAATCTAAATCTAGTTTGACTTTACACAGTATCAGTAAAGTCAGGAAGATGCCCACTTGTTCGACCGGGGACTATCGGTACTTGCCAACATAGATGCAGTGGGGACAGCGCATGTCCGGGATCACTCAAGTGCTGCAGCAATGGGTGTGGCCGGACCTGTCAAAATCCAATGTCAACAGTTCTTGCTTCTCCCCCGACGAAAGACACCAGTCTATGTGGGAAGAAGGTGAGTGGGTTTTCAATGAATTTCATAATTGATGAAATTAAACACCTTCATGTAAAAAAAACTTAAACCCATCGTAACAATTATCAATCAGTTGGCGAATTATGTTCCCCTTTAAAAATTAAAACTCCAAGAACATTTGTCAAGAATAAATATAGATCCACTGAAACCACGATTATTTCACGAACAAGTAATATCGGATAAGACTGCCTGGATGTACCGTACGGATATATGCCAAAAGAAAGTCCTATATTAATACTTTTAAGTATATTAATTATCTATACTTGCCTTTACAGAGGTGTCCCACAGGAGAAGTATGCGTACTACAGGGGAAATGCTTCATAGGCCGTTGTCCTACAAGAGCTATCTGCATATGTAAGTTATAAGTAATGCTATTTATGTATAAGGCTGTAGACTGATATTAAATGGCAAAGTTTCAAACCTAGTTGTATAACTCAGAAATGTTACTGCTCTTTTTAGTACATTATTATTAGCATTAATATTATGATTATGATTATGATGATTATTATTATTATTATTATTACTACCACTACTATTATGTATGTATCAACTTATTAGTTTATGATTGTTGTTATATTGTTCTAATAATAATAATAATAATAATAATAATAATAATAAATAATAATAATAATAATAATAATAATAATAATAATAATAAT
>JAUTBV010104236.1:0-15292 GCA_032361325.1 Lepetodrilus fucensis | reverse complement strand
CAAACTGGGTTTGACATACCGACCTTCCGCACTCCGTGGCAGGCGCTCGAAGGTTTGCACCACGGAGTCGGTGTGTGCAAATACTAGTAACCATCACTTTCTCCATTTTAAAACATTATTGTAAGAATAAGGTAATTCTAGTTTACATATCCAACACACACTGCAAATAACTTTGAACTAAAATAATGCTCAACATTTCTAAAAAAAAAAGAAGCTAAAACAATAAAGTGGATTATGTATTAATTCAGCAAGTACATGAATGTATTTTAGTAGTAAGTCTTAACTCTAGTAATAAAATTCAAACAAATGGAGAAAATACTATACAATTTACGTTTCTTTGATGTACCTACATAATAGATGTTACTTTCTCTAATATTTGCGCTCAATCATAAAATATTTTACATACAACATCAAAGTGATATCTACGAAAATACCACGCAAAAGAATAGAAAGTACGAAACCGTGTCTCAACAATGGTGGACGTTCAATATTGCCGTAGAGTCAGGCTAATGGCGGATTCCTGAAGGTAAACAACATCCGGTCACTCCCGGAAACGGTGTATTACTACTAGCACGTTGCAATTGGCTTAACCTTACTTATACATGGTCAAAGACATGATTGAAGCAGTAGCCACTATATTCTAGTGTAATATTATAATCCAAAGACTAAATATAATCATTTTTCTATTGATATATGAAAACAATGCTAATTTGTTTTCCTTTTCTGCCAACTTCTTTAGACATTAATGATAACAAAACAAGAACAACTACAATAAAATCACGTGTACTTTAAAAAGTTCACGTGGAATTGTTTACCGATATCCAATGAGCATTAAAGTAATCTTGTAAACACTCCCTACATACAGGTCGATAACCTACATACAGGTCGATAACCAAATCAAGTCAGTGTTCAACGCAAGCGCCGCTAGCAAAACATACAAAACTTGAATTGGATCGCAATTGGTAAAAGGTACTTTATGCTATTGCATTTGGTTGCGTTAATGCGTATTGTCCTCGCCCTCTCGTCTGCGACGAATTAGTTAACTAATCGTATATGGTATTCTATTTACGGTTCCATTGGCCCGGAGATCTGATGACGTCGCACCATACTGTGCAATGCACTGCCAATAATAGAGCACCGGTAATCACACGGCACGGACAGAAGGCACCCCAATATCTGTGATCTCAGACAGGCCGGGACCACACGCTATTGCACCTGAGGAACTATCATGTACTGTCACGTCTGAATGGGGAAATCTTTAATAGCAGAGGGCTATTAATAGCTAACTGAAGAGGGAATTGAGCAATGCAAATATAAATAGCAAAAGGATCCACCACACCGCGTTGTTATGTACATTGAAGTCCAATGGCATTAGTGTTTTTCGACTGAGCAAATATTTATTTTACTATTTCTATGTTTTTAGATCTATGTTGTGATGTATTCTCTTTTTACCAAATATAATATCGATGCGAAAGTACTTGTGTATATGATTGACAAGCCATTGTTATGTGGGGGCTCGTTGGCTTTGTAAAAGGGTTAATTTGATAATGGTAGACGCAGACTTCTGTATTAGGTCTCCCGTAGGATTTACACCAGATTCATCATGAGAGTGGATGCATTTGGACAAACATTGGCACACGTGGTCAAGGTATATATGGACTTGTAGACATTGCCTTGTATTGTTGCTGACCCTATAACATTATTAACATACCAGGACATTGTGATGAACGCACTTAGCAAGGTGACCGTAGATTATTGTACTAGCAATATCTTTACTAATCATAACCGGTGTACACGTACGAAGCGATGTTCGTATTAAAAAAATATAACAAAAATAGATTCAAGCATACTTGTGGCTATTTTGGGGTCCATCAGAGAAATAGAAATCCAATCATTCAAGTTAATGAGTTTTTGTAAGTAGATACAAATACAAAAAATAAAATTAGGTTTGGTAAGTAAGTATACAAACCCTCTTATCTACGAATTCTGCTGAATAGCTTTTTTTAAATAATGCAATATATATAAAGCGTGTCTATGTTTAGACAAATTCAGTAATACTAATTACATATATTGTCTAACTCAAAATAAAGAGATAACAAAAAGACCAATCGTAAATAATGAAATGGAAATTCTTAAATTATTGATAATTTTGATAACGTACATTGTATACAAACACACAGGATGTACTGTCAGTTGTACCAAGCAAGTGCCACGCAAAATGCACAATAATCAATTAATCATTTATTCTCAGCGGGAATTGAATATAGAACGCTAGACATAAATGTTTGTGTTATTTATATATTGAAACAATTGCTACTGACATCATATGTGCAAATTGCACAGACCTGTGAAAGACACAATCAAGGAAATCTATGAAGGCATAACAATGAAAGACATGGAATATTAATGTTCCAAGTTGGAAATCGATTGCGTCTTCTTTGGACAAGCAATGAACCGGCGGCTCCACGTATAAGTGTACAATCACCAGAAGGAAATGAACATGTGTTCCTAGTTAAAGTTTGCTTGATTGATTCGCGGTTAATCAAGCATTTAACTGCATTTCAATTGTCAAACGGAGTGTTTATAGTGTGGGTGGAAGCGATATCCTGTTGCTTTAACCACAAAATATCCCCCCCCCTATTCATTCCCCTATCCCTATACTCACCCCCCAGCCTCTACTCCACTTCGATTATTGGGATTTGACTTTGCTTTTTTTGTTTGTGGTTTTCTTGATATTGTGGTTAGATACACATGCTTGTTCGTAAACACGGTCCACGGCATTTTTGCATTCCTGACAACGTGTAGAACTAAAGCACCCCACCCCTAACCCCACCTCCAGACATAAACACCACCACCACCCCGACTATTGGAGGAAATAGTCTTTCCCTTGTTGTATGGTATCCCTGATCTGTTGGTAAAACCGTATTATCAAACACATTTAGTGCATTATTGTTCAGACATGATATAAAAGCAAATAGAACATTACAGTGCCACTCTTGAGCGTTGGTTAATTAATATAATGTGTGGTGTAATACTGAACAGAAAACAGTAATTCCATTAATGTAGAATGTGCCAATGTGAACAGGGTGCACTTTCTTGACACTCTCGTAACACTGGTATCGATTCTCGAAGCTCTCACTTACACTATGAGAGTACATAAGTATCGTAAGTGCAAGTAGACACAATATACGGTGACATAAACTGGCCAAAAATCTAAATGCGCAAAATTCCACTGTGACATCACAAACAATTCACTGTGACGTCACAAACAAACGTCACGATCCAGACGCATTTTACTTGTTACCGGAAATAACATTAGACGAGACTTGCACCCTCTATTATCGCCATGTATAAGAGATCACTACAAGAGTTCATATGGTAAAAATGTGACAGCTTCGTGAAACGATACCCTGTAAGCGAACATAACGCTCTCGTATCTATATATTTCTCGCTAGTGAGTGAGTGAATTATGGAGTTTAACGTCGCTGCGTGGTTTTTTCGCCCATTTGAGATGATATTTCTTATATTATATGATCTCGTAATAGAGACGAGAGCTTCATGACCATGTGGCCAGATAGATGCATGCTCAAATCTGAATATGTAATAACTTTGTTTTCAACATGCGGTAGTTTTACAATGTTGTCGAGGAACCGAGCATCTCAATTTAGGAATGGCCAGCTCAGAAATCGAGTTGATATACTAGTATTACGTTAATTCCTATATTAGTTGTCCACTCGAAAACATTTATGAATGCGATATTTAATGCTAGTACAATTTACAATGTAATTATAATAATGTATTTACATAGTCTCTAAGCTCCAGCTTACAGCTGCTCACTGACACTGTACATAAGACATAGTCCATCAGTCATACGATTGTTCCATAATTCACATACGTACAAACGCGTTAATCGTACTCACGAGAGAGAGAGAGAGAGAGAGAGAGAGAGAGAGAGAGAGAGAGAGAGAAGAATAGAGAAAGAGGGTGAGAAGAAATAGAAAAAGAAGAGAGAGGAGAGAGAAAGGAAAGATAAAAATAAGAGAGAAAGAAGAAAGAGTAAGAGAAGAGAGAAGGAGGAGAGAGAGAGACAGAAGAAATAGGAGAGAAAGAAGAAAGAGAAAGGGAAGAGAGAGAACAGTGAGAGGAGAGAAAGACGAAAGAGAGAGAGAGAGAAGATAGAGAGAGAGAGCGAGAGAGAGAGAGAGAGAGAGAGAGATAGGTGGGGTGGGTGGGAAGATAGATTATTGATCGATCTCTATTTGCAATCGAAACCTTCAAGATATATTCTATTAAAAATACATCTGATGACACAAATTCAAACATTAGTTCTACCGAAGTGTGACAAATTCCAGAATCGTATCTACAACCCTGATCGAATGTTTACACGAAATCAACGTCGGCGATGCCGCGTTCAATTTTGAGAAGTATTTATACCCTCCTTATAGTGATTTCCAATGGCTGTACATGCCAATATTCATTACTATCACATAGAACCTGGCCTCACTGTAAAAAGCTCGAATGGTATTCTTATTGGCGTTGGAGTGTAGATACAGCACTAGTCCAAGTGGCACTATCGTGGCCAATTCTAGCAGGCATGTGTCCAATGTCATTCTCATCCTTACACAGATCGATACTCCAACAGAATTACTTGCAGCATTACCTTTAAACCTTAGTGCCAAAATTGTCCATCGGAATTCTATTCTGGTCGTCAGGTATGTGTAGACATTAAGGTGAACGCTTTCATCGTCGATGACGTGGGGAATTCTGAGTATCTACGAGTTTCACGAAGCTCTCATATCTAAGACGAGACTTTAATACAAATAATAATACTCTTCTAGCAGTCTATTATACATGGCGAACGGGCTCCTACGACAACGCTATGATGTCATGAATAGAGACTACGAGAGATTCGAGAAATGATATTCTGCAATCTCTATGTTACGGAACACGAACACCTTTTTTTTATACATAGTAAATTTAAGAGAGCGCTATGATCTCATCAATAAAAAATATGAACGATTCGAAAACGATACCCTGGATAAATTACTGAACACGAATACACTTAATGCTCACATGTTGCTGATTTAGTTTTGGTTTACATGCCACACAACATTATTGCAAAGATCATATGCTTAAGTTAAATGTTTACACTGCATACTGGATTCAGCATTTGGGGGGTTTTAATAGAAATAAAACTATGCAATTCCAGCACCAGCAGCATTCCTTAAATACTTGTTCAGACACCACTTTAATTAATTTCCTCCTTCAAGTATCTGGCTTATAGCTGTCTGTAATAACAATTCCTGTATAATTAGTCCACCTCACGTCGAGGACGTCTTAGCTCGAATGACAGGATTAATAACAACAACAACGTCTGAAACGAGCTAGGTGCATATAACAAC
Organism: Lepetodrilus fucensis; assembly: GCA_032361325.1. Classification (NCBI taxonomy): domain Eukaryota; kingdom Metazoa; phylum Mollusca; class Gastropoda; order Lepetellida; family Lepetodrilidae; genus Lepetodrilus; species Lepetodrilus fucensis. Next base: position 9,890 of record JAUTBV010104236.1, on the reverse strand, counting down.
AAGGTCGGGAACCAAACCACTTTGACGTCAAAGAAACGATTAATATCCTCCAGTAGAAGGTCATTGATCACCCGACAGACGTTCTGTAAACTAAAATGCGATGTTCATCATCATTGTTTTTCTTTTAAAGTTTATTTTTGCTGATGTTTGTTATTCTAAACTTGGATATGCTATGTGAGTGAATGTCTAATGCTATTGAAATATTATTTCAAACATGGTGAAACCTGTTGGGGAAAGGACTCTACACCTTGGATGAAAAAGGACAAATACTCATATTGATCAAGAGAGCACATAGTTAAATAGGCTGTAGAACCAAACTATATAACACATTGTTCTTCTGCTACACTACATCTCTATGCTTGATAGTCAGATTGTTATACTTTACATACTTTATGAGTTAATTACTATGCCATTTTATTATCATATTCACATGCAAACAAACAGGGAAACTAATATCCATAATACGATTTACTTATTACAAGTTTTACATTTTACATCGCTATTCTAAGAATTCTCAAACTGAGGTCAAGTTCAAATTCAAGTTTTTATATTCTCAATCACCCATATCCATACTTATTGCCCTACCTGAGATGCATTCAAGGCTGTATTCGATTCATGACTGATAGGTTATGGAGCATGCGCAGTTATTACTTGAATCGAACGTCAGGAATAACCACGGAGTGTGAAAAATTTAAATTAACAATTAAATTGACCCACTTATGAACTAGTTTCTCACCCAGAATATATTGTCAACATGTTAAAAAAATACAAGTACATGTATATGATTATTTGAATGGTGCACCCGTGCTTTCATTCACCAGTCTGCTCTCACTCGAGAGTTTACTCGCGCCGAATTGGGGAAGGGTCCGTATGCACAAACGTAGTTCAACCATAGTTTAGGCTAAACTAGGTTTAAGCGATGAGTTATACTACTGTCGACATGCACAAAACCTAACCATTAAACTACGGATTAACTAAACTACGCCTGTGCTCTGGTGAAACACGTGTTGTTCTATTGGTATAATGTCATCGCTCAAGTGTCGCCCTATGGTATACCGAGTCGGAATCGAATACAGCCCATGAAGAGAGTCAGCATGTACGCTCAATACCATAGAGACAGGTTTCGCCTGTAACTAGGCTCTAGCTAGAGGCTGATATCTTGGACGCACCTCTAGTACATCGCAAGGACAATAGTAAATTGCCATCGCAGAGATTAACTAGCAATTTCACAGCAGCTGCCGAGATTTGAAGCCTCATATCGGGGGTAGTTTATATTAACACCATGATCGCATTGTATGGCGTACAATAAAAGTTCATTAGTTACAAGACTTCGAATACTAGTATATTCCTCTTTATCCAAACAATATTGACCTAGCTGCTACCACATGATATGATTGCTTACTATTTTATGGTAGCTTCGAATTAATTAATTGGGCATGTTAAATATATTTGCCATGGTAATCCTGTGGTATGAGTGCATGTGTTCTAACGATGACTCTTTTTATACTATTTTGTAAGACAATTCGTAGTGAATTCAGGTAAGCGATATAATAGATCTTCTCTCTCTCTCTCTCCCTCTCTCTCTCTCGCTCGCTCTCTCTCCCCTCTCTCTCTCTCTCGCTCTCTCTCTCTCTCTCTCTCTCTCTCTGAACGCTGGCCATCAAAGGATCAGAACAATATCAAGCACCTCCTTCCCCTCTCAACTATTGAAACACATAAATGCCATCATATCCTCATCCATATACACCTTTCTGCTAGATCCTGTGACGTTCAGTGATCACACAAGTTCAATTTCAACAGAACCAGCAATAACCCTATTTCAGAGCTTTGATAAAAAAACAATGACCAAAACACGGAACACAGTACTTGCTGCACGGTCCCCAGTCCATGCACTCAGAGAGACAGACAATATTATTTCTGTGGAACGCAAATATTCAGCAAAGTTCAAGCCAAGATGGCATCAGTACTTCAGCACCAAGCAGGACGCCCGCTGATTGATCGCTACCTCAGATTTGAAAAGTTGCTTGCTTAACTGCGTCCTCTTGTTTGGGTAGCACCTCGAGAGTACCCCCGAGGAGCAGGCCGACAAATTTAGACTAGAATTTATACAACCACGGCTGGATCAACACCAGCTTCTGAAGACCCGGCTCCGATATTAGACAATCCTCATCAACGCCTTCTATACCGGCTTACCGTGCTGGCGTACAATAAGAGGGGACGAGTTCTAGGTATGGTTTTATCGAAGCCATCATATTACACCATGAGACCATAGCGCCCTCGTAAGTCCACGATCCCTCATGTATTGGAGATGGCTACGAGAGTTCGTATGGTCTCGTAGTAGGTATGATAGCTTCGAGAAACGATACCCTGCTTGTATACGAGCTGAGAGTACGGAAGGACAAGAAGCAAGAGCAAGGTTTTGAGAAGACTGCATGCAGTATGCATGACGTGGACATTGTAAAACGATAGGTAGTATTCGAGTCATCATTCGACCAACCCTAGGGTGGCATTCTAATAATGATTTTCCTAATATAACATCTCGTGTTTCATCCGAGAGAATGTTACGTCCATGTCCAGAAATGCTGATATAGCAGACGGGGGACAGATCAGAAAAGGTAAGGCTATATATGCCTACTCTCCATTTTGGGCAGGAGTGAACCCTCGAATTGATAATATATTATGGGTGATAAAGCAGTTCATTCAAAGAAGTGAGTAAATTTAATTACTATTTTTAATGTTTCACTATTCACTCGGTGTTTACTCCTGCCGTTCGATTCAAGCACTCAAATTGCATGCACCATGACCCAACACTCGCACCAGTAGCGTGATGAATCGAATGCACCCATAGATAGGTGTGAAGAAGGGGGGACTCTATGGATCGTTTCGACCTACTACCAGTGCTGGTGCAGTCTGGTATTGCCCGTCACGCCTCCCAACTCCCACGCTTAAAAGGATTTGATAGAATTGCCCTTTTTAATCGCGGAAATTGAATAAAGGGACCGTAAACCCAAAGGAGGAAGCTGACAGTGCCACACAATGATCCCGAGCGTGATAGCTTGTGACGATGTATTTTGATGTAGGCTGGGACCCCGGCCAGTTTAGAAACGTCACTTAACGTCGCGCGACAGTTACAAGGCATAGCAATCGGTCAAGAGCAGCACATAATGAAAGGACAACGTGTTAAGTCTGGATATAATTAAATGACCACGGTTCCACCCAATCGAGACCTGGGAGGCAGCAAGTTCCCTGGTATATATTACATCGACTTCCGTTGACGGGCCACGTGCCCTCTGACTCAGTTACGGTATAGTACCGCTGTACACGTACATTTCCCATATATACATGGCGGATTATGCAAATATTGTTAGAGTTGCCGCTATAGATGGATGGGTTTGAATAAGGGTTTTCAATGCAAGCAGGTTCGCTGGGTCGTTATCTACCTGAACAATGGTTTTAATTGCCAAACGCCCACGCCTAGTCATACGTGATAGGTTAGAATCCATAAATGTGCATTATCCAAATGAATAAAAGATACATCTGCACGATGTCAAAAGACAACGCGTACTGATTAAATATTTGAAATACTCGCCGGGTCAGTAATGCAAGCTCAATGACTAATGATGCTTTCAAGAGTAACGACTATATCTAAACCATTCGCAATCACATCCATACCTGTCGATTGTTTATCTGATTTTCAGGTTCATGAAGAATGACATTATACGGAAAATGTCTATCTTCTTTTTTTTTGCATGACCAAACTCACTATAATTTAGGATTCCCTTATATATTACAAAGCTGTATTATATAATTTTAATTTATATATTTTTAATCTTTCTGTCGTCAGTATAAGAAAATATCAAAGGAAATCATTTCTAAATATATCCATTTCATGAAAGGTCATCCGGCTAAAATGGTCTCCACTTTGTGCAGAAACTACCACTAGGAACATTATCAAGTGAGCGATGACTTCTATCCTGGAGGTCTGTCGGCGTAAACATCTTGGTAAAGTATCTATAGACGATGTTAATTCCAGAAAAGTTTACCAAAGTGCCTTCTAATGAATGTTCTCTGTCCATTGTCCAATCTTTTCCTAGCAAACGCAGTCATCGATTTACCGAAATTCAGTCGGGAATGCAGGTTTGGATAGTAAGCGAATTCGGTATTTTTTTGGTTAAAGATAAAAAGAGTTGTCCCCATATACTGACAACACAATGGATGTATTTCAATCCTCGTCCTCGTGGATTCCATGCACGATTCCATTGACGACAAATCACACTGTGTTGCTCCCAAAGCGTTCGAAATGGTTTAGCTGATAATTTGTCAAAGAGGACCGGCCATCTCGCGTTGTCAGTTACGCTGTTAACCTGCCGAGGCAGATGGGACTCATAGACTGCGATAAAATCAATGATGTGTGGTCGATTCCAAAGATATCATCAGGATTGCTTTTCCTGAAGTGACACGGTTCCTGCTTTTACGCGCTCTGGTTCCCAGGAATAACGTCATTTCCGTGGAAGCTAAAATGTTGCATTGTTTTACATCATCCTTCGATGCTATCGGAGTATAGGATTTCTCCGCAGGTAAACATTCCCTACTCACCAGCTAATGCGACGCTATGCACCAAAAACCCGTTGGACTGCGGGGGAGGGGATTACATTAGGGATTAGGTTCGGTTGTTTCACTACATATTAATGCCTTGAAACTGGTATAGCGTTGATCTTGAACTGCATTTACCCTTTAGGAGGATTCGGAAATAACTCGAAAGTACATTAATTAAATTAAAAAGCAATCGGAAACTATTATGTTCTTAATCGAAATTTAATACTGAATTGCTAAGGCGTGACGTGAGTTATACTGCGTAGAAAGGAAGCTACTGTCTGGATGTCATAATTCATTTACATTTATCTTCAATTGTTTTTACTCATTTACGGTGATTATTGCAACATTATTATTTTAACTTGATCCTTTTCGAAAACAACTAATCACGACTCTGCAGTGGATATGCGCATTATTTAGGTATTTTCAAATGAAATTGTATCCACAAACATAGTTTAGAAATGCGAATTGCTCTCCTCCACCAATACATAATCTAGTTGAAAGGAATCCGAACTCGTTAAATTTATTCTAAGTGATTTTAATAGTCCAAAACACTATATGTTCAGAGAAATACCGGAGGTCCGTATCGAAGGCGACCTTATCTGGTTACATAATATTGCCTTTGGTTTTATTACGATCATTTTTCTAAGGGTATATATCCGATTGCCTGTAACATGGTGAACGTTAATCACATGTTCTTACTCTCATTATTAAAAATGTACAATAGTTAAATTGCATACGAATAAAGTTAAGATTGAGGGACGTGCGATTGCGTTCCTATGCATATGCCATCATTATCTTCATTACTACTATACAGGGATGGCTATTGGGTACTCGGTGGCATGAGATGGAATTGTGAATGCTAACATTCTAGTGTCTGGACAGGCAGCTTTAGATTAATACTCCCCAAGAAGTTGTTTGATCGAAGTGGATAGTATTAGTTTTGCTATTTTTAACACGTGTTAATGAAATTAAATTAGGATCGTTTTATTCTCTTTTGGGGGTGGGGGTGGGGGATGGGGGATGGGGTTTGACGGTATGGGGTGGATGTATTCGCCTTCGACTTGTATTAACTCTTAAATGTCTCAATGCATGTCTCTAAAGTACCCATCACATGTTCGTCTAGCCACTTCTATATGCACAGAAAATAGAATTGTATATTACGCCGTTATACCATTGGAAATCTCAATTAGCTAAATAGCACACGCCCCTAATGATACTGACCTACTGCATGACAATGTACACAAATATACGTGTATGTGTAAGTACGGCACTCGCTAGTAATTTGCTTACTTTCTGTGGTACCTAGAGCGGTTGTTCTTCATCATATGTCCACCTTTATCAAAGCTTGGAAATATGTAGTTGTTTTATTTTGAATGGAGCTTTTTATAGAGTATAATGAAAACCAACTCAGTGATCAATAGAAAGAACTCGAGACTAATTGTGTAAACACAATAAATCATGCAAGTTGTTGCTTCATGTATTGAACTCCCGTAGGGATTTAGATAAAGGTTGATTGTTGAATAGGTCAATATCTGTAATGTGCTATGTTTTTCCAACGAGAATAGAAATTGTATGTCATATTTTCCAAAAGAAATAGTTTTAGTAATGCTACTTTTTAAATTTGGGGGCACTTTGTGTGTAAGATAGATTTATAGACATGTTATTGACATTAATTAATGTCCGTTAATATAATAATGTTTCATCATTTAGTGCAATACAACTTAGAGCAACCTTGAGGCTACGGTTGTGCGTGTAGGTTATATGTAGTGAAGCATAAACATTTTTTATACAGTTTCGTTTGGTTTCGGATAATGTATGTAGATAAGGTGAAAGTACTTGCCTTTTCTCAGAAGAGAAACATTCTAGTATTCTGTCTCACATTCGCAAACGCTTGATCAATGATAATAACTTCATCACACTATGTAGATATATCATCTATGTCAACGATTGGGTCAACAAATCTATGACAAAGCATCATGTTACAGATATTGGACTAGTATCAATGTATGGAACAGCAGTAAATGGCGAACGGTCATAATGTTAAGACCAAAGGTACTTAAGATCTTCCTGATAATCGGACTTGTTTGTTCTAAGCAAGATTTCCACAAATGGTATCATTGACTCAATTAATTGACTCCCTACTGGACTAAACACAAGCATTGATCACCATGATCGCCGGGATCCTCTAGCTGTGGTAAGGCTAATGCTGAGTTTCCTGACACGACACACACTCTTGTACAAGGACAATGCCAAGAACATGGAAGGACTTTCGAGTTTTCTTTGAAGCTGACAAAAAAAACACCCGTATGTCTCCACCACAGCGGTTCCTTTCCATCCATAACTCTACATAGATAAGCTCTGGTTTTTATTTTGTGATCGCAGTCGTAACGACCCAACTACAGCGAGATGATTAAAGTAAAGACCTTTTAGACCTAATGCACTTTTATGAGATTACACGCATAATAAACACAAACGCGCGTATATAATGTTCGTATTTACTTTCGATGTATTATCCGCACCAGTGTCACAAACTTATAGGTGACCGGGGTAGGAGCTATAATGCACGTGGGTTTTTACGATGCATAACATTCCTCTTATTAATCGACATACTGCCATTACTGGTCGTGTTGTACATAGTGAGCAATTGTTCATCCTTCATGCTGATGACTAAATTCGATGGACCCAATTCCCCGTACAAGGTGGAACCATTTCCCCAAGGAATACCCGAGGGTGCTGATTACTATGATATCTGTGGGGCTGGTTACACAGATACACGTCTGAGTCATGTGAATGTAACTGGGACAATGTGTAATGCTGACTGAGATATATCGTGGTCATGATGACGGTGGAAAAATCGCATCCTAAATCAATCAAGTGGGTATTCATTTCGAAATAGGTACTGAACCGCTTCCGTGTTGTGTATGTCAAAGCATGGGGTTTGATAGTAGTATGCTGATTGTTCGATCATCAGTCGCTTCATATATAAACATTTAAAACATGGTGGTTGCTATGCTTCAGGGTATCGTTTCTCGAGGCTCTCATTATCTACTATGAGACCATACGGAGTCTCGTAGTGATCTCTCTAATACATGGAGATCGTTCACTTACAAGGGCACTATGGTTTCATAGTGGATATAAAAGAGCTTCCAGAAACAATACCGGTAGTTGCTAGGGCGGCTATGCTTCAACATTAAATTGGATAGAGAAAGAACTGGCCGGCATGGTCAGGATAATGAATGAGTCGAGTATCCATGTTCTCCTATATCACAATTACAATTTCCAGTGAACCAGTACTACAAAACCGATTTGGAATTCGGACTAGTATCAATAGTATGCACAGGGCATGCTCATTCAACCCACGTAAGCGACGGTGCGAGATGAATGATCTTGAAGTCAGTTCTAAGCTCCAATTCCAATAAAGCATGTACCAGTACAAAATACAATACGAATGCACGTGTGCCTTTAAGATTTGTAATAATTGAGACTCAGCTTACCTTTCATCCAGTAATATTGACTTAAGTATTGCACTTCGTTTACTTCCACTCTGGTTTTCAAGTTGACCTCGAATGATAACTGGAGTGACAGCTAGTAGTATCTGCAATGGAAAAGAGACCGATGACATATGTATTTAAACTAAGTTTTTAAAACATGATCCTATAATATTTATTTTGTGGGTTACACTCTAGTCAAGCAGATCCATTTATTAATCCACTACCGTACTCATAAGAAATATATTCACAATTTAAAGAGCAGTGCTCTACGTAACGGGAACAATCTATATATCTAATATACATAATAATAAATCTTAGTTCGTTTCCATCACGTTCCAACCTTTAGAGTAGCTAAAACGAACAAAGATTATTAATGCTAATTTGATTGCCAATGCACAGGTATGATTATGAAAGGAACAAAACGATCATGACTTGGTTGGTTCCTAAAGCCGTTTTTTTTTGTTTTTTTTCATTCCATGAAGTATTTACCGAGATAATCTACGAAGTAGGGGTGTCAATGTATTTCATGCCAAACTATAGCGGCATTTCTTACAAGTATATAAAGGTAAACTACATGTTATCAATTATTCATAACATAGACGTTACCCAATATAGTCCTTGCAACTATATCATTAAATAGTTACGTTGTAACATATAAGAGAAAGATTCAATGATTAAGCCAGCATCATGTATTACTAGTATATAATGTTTCCTGTAGGAAAACTGTGTTCCGTTGACAGAGATGAACGAGTCCAAGTGACGCTAATTGCTATTACATTCTGTATATGCTTACCAATTTACTTTCTTCAAAAGGTTGCCATTAAGTAATCGACATATTTACAGCAATTGCAGATGACGCTACAAGATCAAGTGATGTATCGTGAAGTAAATAGCTAGTATACAGCGCACAGGTTTTACCATTAACACGATTGCTCGCAACACAAACGCTATCCTTTAATAGATTATTTGGTTCGTGTTTGCAGGTCGGGTAAAGCGTCAGTTTAGATGGGTAATAACACTCAAAGTCTCCGAAAATGTAGTTTCAAATTTGAAAAAAAAAATGGGTGATCAATCATTGATGTAATTGAGAAGAATCGCCAATCCTCCTACATATGTGAGATCATCGCGAAGCAAATGAAAATCTATTTTAGGTCTTCCATTCATTCCTTATTTTATGTCAATGGTTTCGTTATTCGGAAAAGTGAAAACTAATCCAATGATTACACAGTTCACAGTAGTTTTACAATAACTCAAAGTTTCGAGTGGACTTCATCCTCGATTATTCTTGATAAGCACTCCGATTAAATTATTTACAAAGCAAGATAAATGTGTTGGATTAATTGACGCGATTGTGGGTGGCATTGAAACGAGGAAAGTTTGTATTTAACACTTTGAGTTGGCACTAACATTGGTATTATCTAGATAGATGGTATGATCACGACACGGGAAAACTCAGAAGTTTGAATCGGAAGGAGACGATGGTGGTAAATGGATGTTGATGACCCGTCAATGACATTTGAAATATAAGGTTCCACAGGACGGCCTAACGTAAGGGTGACCCAACAGCGTAGTCTGCTGTCAACGGTGCACGATACCAGCCGGTGGTCGCAGGTTTAATGCAACATTCAGCACTACGGATTTCCTCCTGCCATATACTGATGTCGTGATATTTGTGAAAGCATCTAGAACGCGACTTTAAAGCCTAATTTAAAAATAATAATTAATATACCTGGTGCCCGTTGCACGACGCTCTTGTAGGCTACAACTATTGTAACGTCAACGCTTTCTATTGTGGCGGGAGCC